>JAOXJP010013496.1:0-17678 GCA_025762735.1 Platanus orientalis | reverse complement strand
AGTGAGACAATACAAGTTGAAGGTGCTAGGACTAGAGGAAGGCCAAAATTGACCTGGGTGGGGGTAGTAAGGAGGGATATAGCAGCTTGTAATTTAACGGCAAATATGACCTTAAACAGAGCAAAATGGCAGAATAAGATTCATGTAGCCGACCCCAAATAGTTGGGATAAGGCTGTTTGTTGTTGTTGTTGTTTGAAAGAGAGGAGAGAGAAGATAAAGAAATTAGAAAACGTGTATTAGAGAGCTTAAGGTTCTCTCTACACATCCAAATATGTTTATATCATTACTTATAGTATGTCATATAGAGAACAATATATGGTATACATACAAATACACCAGAGTTTCCAATATACCCTCAGCAGCACATAACATGGATCAAAATCTCGGGATCGGCTACTATCGATCCTGATCCGATCTAGTCAAAGATTGCCCGATCAAGTCAAAGATCAGTTAATCCCAAGCCGATTCCATGAAGGATCGCCCGATCCCAGACCTAGGATCAGCTTGATCACTTGGATCAGTCCCGAGTGATCCCGATCCGATCTGGCTGATCTTTAGAAACATGGTACATAGATTTCTACACTCCTACACTCCCCTCAAGCAGAGGAATAGATGTCAACCATTCCTAGCTTGCCAACAACCTTACAAAAGTCAGGCCCACGTAAACCTTTCGTCAAAATGTCTGCAAGCTAATCTCTTGTCTAGACAAAGGGAGTAAAAATATACCCATACTGTTTTTGCTCCCTTATGAAATGACGGTCCACCTCATTATGTTTTGCTTGGTCATGCTGGACAGGGTTATGAGTGATGCTTATCATTGCCTTATTATAACAATACAAATGACATGGAATGTAGCATTGGAAATCCCAGCCCTGCCAACAGCATTTTTCATCCATACAAGCTCACACACACCATATACCATGGATTGAAATTTTGCTTTTGCACTAGATCGAGAAACCACTGCTTGTTTCTTGCTCTTCTAGGTGACTAAATTACCTCCCACAAATGTATAATAGCCCGAAGTAAAGTGTCTATCTGCGTCTATATACGCCTCAACTAGAAGATGCCCATAAGAAGCATAAAAGACACCTTTCCCTGAACATCCTTTTAAATACTTGAGGATCCGATACGTGGCCTCCATATGAGCAACAGTGGGAGCATGCAATGAATTGACTAACCACACTGACAGCATAGGCAATGTCAAGTCTAGTCAAGGATAGGTATATAAGTCTATGTATTGTTGAGGATATATTGGGAACTCTAGTGGTATTTGTACATATACTATATAGTGTCCGCTATACGGTATACTATTAGTAATGATATAAATATATTTGGATGTATAGGGACAACCCTAAGCTCTCTAACACACTTTCTAATTTCTCTTTTCTTCCTTTCACAAACCCTAAAACTTCTAGCACTAGTACTAAACAGCCATGCTAACGTAAGCACTATTCTTCGTCATATCAAAGGTCCCGGTTACTTCACCATTAGCTTTGATACCATCTTGAATATTATGCACAGATCTGATGATGTTTAGGGGTTTTTCTCTACACATTCAAATATATTGATATCATTACTTATAGTATACCATATAGGGGACAATATATGGTATACCTATAAATACACTAGAGTTCTCAATATACCCTCAACATTACATAGACTTTTACACTCCCACAGGATTGAGACAGGAGAAGATGATGACTTAGAAAGTCTGACAGGAGGTGAAGAGGCCTTGGTAAAACATACTGCAATGGAAAGGAATTAATATAATTGTACATAGAAAAAGTAAAAGCATTCAACAATGCAATAACCCCCACTTCAATTCTAGAATAGTGGAAACCCCTAAAGATTCCTAGTATGATAACTAGCTTAATTCAATGCATTATCTTATTAAAAAAGAATTCATCAATTCCATATAATTCCTTTGCAAGTCTTACACAAACTTCCATCAAACTATCAATCTTTCTCTTCTCATGCTAATAAGCACAGTGCCATGAAATAACCGAGATAATACATCTTGCAAGGGACTAGTTAACCAACTCCATTTAAGTGAACACAAGTTTTCCCACCAAATGTAAGCATGTCTTAGATTGACATGACTTGTACCAAAAACAAATAAACCTCATTCCCACATTAGCCACATGGGTGGATATCACTCACTTCATATAAGCAAACTATCAACTTATAAAGTGATTTGATCATTGTTTCTAACATACAAATAAAGCACTTTTTTATGGATAACGTCAAAATTTTATTAAAGAAAAAAACATAATAGCATAGGGGTACAAGTATTTCACAATTACACAAATACAATCAGATGCATTACTCTGAAAAGTGAGACCTTTGAAAATTTTCAAGAAGCCCAAATCCCCCATTCAATGTATTTATCAGCTGCTTCGTTTTGCATCCTTGGAATGTGAGAAACAGATATATCAAGTAACTGAACAAGATCCTTAATTTCCCGAATATAATGAGCCAGCTGCCATGACCCTTTAATCATGGCCACCGAGTCTCTTTACACTAAGCATCCTTTAATTCCCATCCTATTAAGTTCCCGCAAACCATCCAACAAAAATAATCTTGGAAGAATCATCCTGGACAATGCACCCATAACCCGCAGGCCCCAGATTATCTATAGATGAATCATCAAAATTCAGTTTCAGCTTACCAACTGGTGGCGGCAACCACACCAACACTTGATTTCTTTTCATTGGATGGATGGTATTAACACAAGAAACCCAGTCCCTCAAAATATCATTCAAGCAAGTATCTTTAACTTCCTTCGCCACCTTCAACAAAGATCCCACTTCACCTAGGATAGCATCCATCACCTCCAAAGGACCCCTCTTTTATCTTCAAAAATTCTCCTATTTCTTTCTTTACAAATACCACATAAGATTCCATGAAACAAAGTCTCCAATAACACATTGTCTTCCAATCCAAAACCACCACCACCCCATTGAGAAATTAATTCAATGGGGGACTCCAGCATCACCCAAGCATAATTCAATGATAATGTAAATGCATTCCAAATTATCTGCGAGAAATGACAATGAAGAAAAATGTGGCTGCCCAATTCACCATCCTTCCCCCAAAGCATGCAAATATTAGGAGAGAGAGCCTTGTATGGTCGCCTTCTATGTAATATATCCATAGTGTTAACCCAATTTTATATTGTATATCAACCTAGTACTAGTAGTCACCAAGACTCACCAGCGCAACACTATGCTGCATAGGAAAGAGCATAAAGGTCTCTTAAGAGATGAGTAATGCTTAAATAAAGCATGGAATATGATTCTAGTACACCCAGCTTGGTAAGTGATCCATAGTATGTATTTTTAAAGCACATATCGTGTGTGTAATAAAAAATGTAGTAAAGCTCCCCATACCGTGCTCCTGTGTGACAGTGGCTTCCATATATCATGTTATCTTACACAGGCCTCATACTTGATTAGAAATGTGACAAGGGAACAGTACTAGTATTCTAAATACAATATTCATCTCATTTGAATCAGGGTGGTCACACTATACTAGTATTCTAATACAAGTATCATCTCATGTGTAATAGGGTGATACATCACAATGATCACATCCACAGTGCTACAAACTCTAGGTCTGATCAGTATAATTATTTGGCTCTTGTTTCACTTCACACATGGGTACTCGTTTTGTAACATAAGTAGCACTTTATACAAGTTGAAGACGTTCCACTCCTCTATAAATTAACGGAAACAGACCTGGTTACTTGAATTTAGAGCTTGTGAGGTCACCCATAAACAAATCTGATGCTTCTTGAATTGAGTAGAACCATGGAGATGTAAGTTAATAGATAGATCCTTCAAGTTTGGATGCAAAAGAGAGATTATATGGCTGGATTGTACACAAGTTCAAGTTTCTCCCTATTGTGTTCTTAACAAGCTCGTTTGGATACAAACAGAGCTGAATGAAACCAAGCCCCTCAAAACCATGGAGACCAACCAATTTGCATATTCATCGACCTCTTATACTCAATACACCGCATATTAACCAAACTCATAATACTCAAGACACCATATCAACAAAGGAATTACCTGGTAAACCCTGCTGAAGAAACTCCAGTTGAGACTTTACACCTAAAGCAAAAAGAACCCATTATTAAAACCTCAGTTCCAGGAAACCCAGATCAACGATTTCAAGCAAAAGCAAAATAGAAGATTAAAGAAGAAATAACCCATCATTTAAAAACCAAATCAAGCAAACCCAGATCAACCATTTTCAATGAAAAATGTAAAACATAATTTATACCCATTCCACAAATATAGAACCCAGGTGAACCATTTCAAAAGACAAACACAACCAGGACCCAATAGAAGAAAAGCCCATCTCCACAACACCAAGAAAAGAAGATCCGGATCAACCATCTGAAGAATAAATTAAGATAAATCAGCTAAATGCAAATACCTTGTTGAGTGCAGAGAATCATGGGCGAATAGCTGGTGATGACACTTATGCACAAATCTCTCCTTTTCTCCCATGAATTAGGACTATCTTCTGAATGATCTTCGTGCAGATTGAAGGTCATTACAGTGAGAGAAACACTCATCTTCTCAAAATCTTTTTATATCCTTACATGATCATCGATCAATCGAAATTTCTATGAATAGGAAGAACAAAGCAGCCTTTTATGTCCTCTCCTGACTCCCTCTCTGTTCTTTTAGGATCAGATCTACAGTCATTCAACGCTATTGGTTGGGCTTGGAACCAAGTAAAGCTCGTCCTAATCAAGTGTGTAAGAAGGAAATTGAGGAGAATCAATCAATCATGTCTGAAACCCGAAAACGTCGTCACTCTAGTCTGAACCGTGACTCTTTAAGCTCTCTCTCCGGGTTTGAAGCTCGCACGTTAATTGTTTTATAGAAGAGTCTTGTGTCACGTGCGAGCTCGGCCTAGTGAGGCTTGGGTTGGTCACCTAATACAAAAGCCTCAAAACTCACTGCCAATCTTATCTGATTGCTTTTTTCCACCATTTTGACTAAATTTGAATCATCTATATTCTAAAAAAGGAAAAAGACTAAATTTTAATGATTAAACTCAAAGATGATGAAGATCACAATGAAATGATTATTCAAATTAAAAAAAAATCCAAAAATGAAAGAGATATCTTTTATGTAATTAATTATTTCTTTTTTTTAAAGAGAGAAAGATAAAGAAGGAATAAGAGGGGTATTTAGGTTCCTTTTAATGAGTCTAGGTTGCCTTGATCATCGTGATTACAGCTCATCTTTCTTGCCATTGGAGCTCTATGGGAGCTTGTTAAGAGATGTGATCAGCTGCAGCAAACTTGCTGTAGCTACTTAAAAGCTGCAGCAAGTGTCATATAGTGGCTTGTTAAAGCCTATTAAGGCTTACTTCAAAAAATAAGCCTATAGAAGGAGGTGAAGTGGAGCTGTGAGAGGGATAGAAAGAGGGACCTTTTTTTTTTCTATTACTACAAAGAAAAAGAGCAAAGAAAGAAAGAACCTCTTTTTTTTTTTATTCATTTTAAGCAATCTTTTTCATTTTGAAGTGCCCGAAAGATTTTTAATTGTTTTTTATATTTTTGTAAAATAAAAATATATAGATATACATATATATAGTGATTTTTGAATAATTGAACCAAGCCGGCTCTACCTCAACCCGGTCAAGTTCATTTGGCTAAACAAACAAATCTGAGTGATTTTTCACCTAATTTTGCCCCAATCTGAGTTGGTTTTCTTGAATTTTTTTTCCCATGACACAATGTGTAGCATACTAGCATGTATTCTGATTTATTTTCTTTTTTGGCAAAGGATCAGTTCAAACAAAGTTTCCACAAGCATGCACAAGCAATTTTGATCGAATTGCCACATAAAATATAAATAAATAAATAAAGCAAACCCAAGATATAACTTGGGATTTTTCCTACCTCGTTTTGCTATGTAACGCTAAAACAAGATGCTTACATGTGCTTGCGGAAGGTTTGCTTGGGCTGATATTTTGCCTTCTTTTTTGGGTTTTGTCACTCGAACCCACTTTGACAACCATACCAAGCAGAACCAGATTCCGTACAACACTGCAGTAGAAAACATCGCGTACCCAAGGGAATTTGAGTCATTTAACCCTTGGCCTTTCCTGTGAAAGGATGGTACCTAGCCACCTTAGCATTCGGTGATTGAGTTTTGGCATGCACACTCAGTCAAAAAGATTTAAAAAAAAAAAAAAATCAAAGCGTGCTTTGATAAATTGACCCTCATCCTACCAATACAACTTTGTCAAGTTGTAGTTACTATTACAATGCACTCTTTTTTTAAGATGCCAGCTTGTTCAGTCAACTGAAAACTGTGCCTTCACCTTTAACAAGAAGCCATTAACCCATCTTATTAAAAAACTAGCTTTCTAATTGTCTTTCCACATCTTGTGGTTGGCCTAATAGGGCTATCTCTTTATTTTCTAAGTATCAAATTCTGATAGGGGATTAGTTGTCAAATTCAGATTGGATTTAAATATAAAAGGTTGAAATATTTTTAAATTTTGGGCCTACAACTACCTAGTTTCTAAAATATAAATAGAACTGCCATAAACTATGAGGAGAGTGAGGGAAGAGTGTCTAACCCACTTCCCTTATTTGTAGAGACGTGTAGGAGTGGGTTAGGTCAACCACACGTCTCTCTCCTATAAAAAAAAGAATTGGAAGACCATATCTGATGAAGAAAGCTTGATATGTCATGAACTTTGTCTTATTCATTTTTCTCCTTCTTTCTTACTCATTGTACGGATCTTGAACTCAGTTATCTTCCCTAAGAAGAACACATCATCGAGTTCTTAAAATTAAGGTTCTTTGAATCCATACACTCTACCAAGAGAGATCGCCTAGTTCAATTGAGTATCATCTTCTTTGAATGATCTATATTTTTTTTTTAAATCTTTTTTATAGTAATGCTATGCTATTAGATTTTTTACAAAGCTAAACTCTAAGACGTATAGATTTTAAGAACATAGTAAGGTTTTATTCGTCTTTTTTGGAGAGTGCAAATTCTTTAAGAGACAAGGGTTCTACCCAACTAAAATTGTATCCTGGAGTTAGTTTAACTGCAATCCCTCACACATTATTGGAAGGTCTCGACTATATTCAAGAAACGTGATGATGACACATTTTATGCTCAAATGAAATGATTAACTAAACCCTAAAACTAAGGAAGGCAAAGAACTCTTGATAAAATTAGGAATCGCAACTGGACTATTGAACAACAATTGAAATTGTTTTCTACTATTATATTCTTTGATCGCGACTGAACTAGCAATCCACAACTAAGCAAATGAGTCATGACTAACTGGAATTACGCAACTATAAAGGTTTTCCGCAACTAACTTGACAAGTCGTTATCAGGCTGTGTTTTACAACTACTCCATCCGCGACTGAGTAGAAAATTATTATTATTATTTTATCTCATTGTTGTTTTATTCCCATCAATCCAAAATTAACATAAAAGGATCCTTAGTGCATGGCATGTAGAAAATTCACAAAAAAGTAATGGATATATATATATCTCCAAATCCAACTCATATTTGATAGATGGGAGACTCATTCACATAATTCATAACTGATAATCTTTAAGATCTACAACAACAACAACAACAAACAGCCTTATCCCAACTATTTGGGGTTAACTACATGAATCCCGTTCCCCCATTCCGCTCTGTTTAGGGTCATATCTGTCGTTAGATTACAAGCTGTCATGTCTCTCCTTACTACCTTAACCCATGTTAATTTTGGCCTTTCTCTAGTCCTTCTACACCTTTAACTTCCTCTACTAATGAATAATCATTTCTAGATGTTCTAGTGCATTACAGGTTATTAGAATAGTTATTCTATTAGCAATATTCAATTGCAAACATCCAAATTTTGTTATTATTTTTTAGTTTATATTGCGTTACATACATTTCTTTTAACAAACAATATACTTTTATGCAACGGGCCCTTACTTGAAGAACTTTTTTGACATTGCATTGAAATTCACTTTACACCATACCCCACCTTATATTGGCATGTATTCCATGTAACAGTAAAAAAACACCCCATAATAAATGGGACCCTCGTGTAATCATAACCCTTTCAACATATCTATAAACAACTTTGATTCGAGTTCGAATCTTCTCCAGTAATTGGGACATATCATACCATTACTTACCTAGCACGTGACAAGATACTTAACAAAGGGTACTATGATAAATACCCAAATGCCTCTTTACCTTGCATTTACTATAATACCCTAAGGGGCAGGAGAAAGGCTTCATCCACATTGAGCTTCAATTTACCACAAGCTAGTCTGATACCTTTCGTACAAATCAAATGAGTTGTTTTGAGGGCATTTCAAAGAAAACTGCTCTACAAAAAGAACAGTTCTAATATGATTATTTGATTTTCGGTTTGGGCTGCTTTGAAGAGTCTGTACGCATGGAATAATTCCAAGGGCCCTGATAAACTGGTTCCACATTTCCACCTAAAGTTAACAATGATATAACACACACACAAGCTTACGCAATTCCTTAAAACATCCACGCCCATGAATTGGCGAATTATGTAACCAAATTAGGTTCCTTAGCTTTCACAAACAATTGGTAAATTGCAAATTAAGTAACCATGCCTCCAACATCTTCATAATAGGTGTACATTTATTAGCATCATCTGTCAAACAAGACCCTCAATACCCCTAATGTGGGTGGTTGCAACATTGCTTTTCTAAATAAAAGGTCTAAGATCAAATCCCCCTGACAGCATTGCATGGTTGATTGCGTCAATATCCAATGCCTGTGGTGCAGGTCCCACACCAGATGCAGTGGCCCCAGTATATATATATATATATATATATATAAGCAACCTTTGATGGTGCCCATGGATTGTCGAAGAGGATTGTGTCCGCTCCCCTTAACTAACGCAAACCTCCACTCCCCGCTTGGAGGCAAGCACATCAATGCTGAAAAATGATATGCATCAAAGTGTAAATCACTTTTCGGCACTGATGTGTCCACACCCTGATGCGAAGCAGAGGTTAGCGGTTTTTAGGGGAGCAGACACAATCCTTCCTCAATAGTAGTAGAGTTTCCCCCATTAGTTGCTTTGCCTTCTACGCAAAACACAAGTTGGAGAAGTACTAGTTAGAATATAAATAAGTATAATACGAAGCACATTTCTTAGAAGCACTGTTTTACCTCTGCTTGTAATAATTTAGCGCATTCCGAGTATGGGTGGTAATTCCTGTTGGCAGGTCGGGTTCCTACCGTGTAGAGGTAAGGGTATATGACTATATGGCTCAACCCAAACCCAACCCATTTATTAATTGTGTCAATGAGGATCAACCTAATTTGACCTGAAACACACTTACAGTAAACCCTAACCCACTTATTTCATGATGGGTTCGTGTTGAGTTCGCAAGTAATATGGCAATTTGTGTTGGCGGGTCAAATTCATGTTGTATCAAGTCAAGGATATACAACTATATGGGCCAACCCTAACCTGGGTCCATTTATTAATCATGTCAAAGCGAGTTGACTCACTTTGACCTGAAACATGTTTATAGTCAACCCTAACCCCCTTATTTCATGTTGGGTTCGTGTCAAGTTCACGGGTTGTGTCAATCATTGCCATCCCTAGTTCCAAGCTTCCACCTTACAATTTTCTCAACAATTTAATAGAAAGGTTCTTTTATAGCCTATTTGGCAGCCACCTGCAATGTAATCATGTCATTTAAATTTCTCAAGGCATTTGTAGTCCTGAGGCGATGGTTCCTAATGTACTCATTCAAATTCATGCTGATTTATTAACTACAACTAAAAATGAAGCCATCTTAGGTTTTTCTACAAAATGAAATGACTTATGTGGTTTTTTTTTTTTTTTTGGTAAATTGGGATTTCATTAAAGAGGGAAGAGCCTGAGGACTCTCCCACAAGAGACCAACAGGGGCAACCCAAAATACAATTTACATCTTTAACAGCCATTTGGGCCAAGTTATGATCATGCCCATTTAAGGAACGAGTAACAAAAACAATAGACCTATGAAAAGGAGTGTAACACTTGCTTACATTCCAAAAACATATTTCTTAGCTGCCAAGAACAGGAGGGGAAGTTTCCATTGACTGCATCCACTGCCCTGCTAGAGTCGGATAGAATAATAACTTTTGTAGCTTTGATCTGTTCAGCTAGGCGCAGTCCCAACAAAATAGCTTGAACTTCAGCTTTAAGTGGTGCCATCCACTTATCTTTTAACCTAGCTGAGCCATACCATTTACCATCTCGATCAACGGCCATAGCTCCCATCCCTACTGCAAATTTATCTGTAGGTGAGGCAGCATCCACATTTACTTGATGCCAATCATCTTAGAGGTTCTCTTTAAAAAAAAAAAACCATTTTGGATCAAAAAGGTCTTTGAGGCAGGCTTATTCTTCTTGCAACTCCAATCCAGGTCCCTACACATCAAAGCAAACATATAGTTGACTCTAATTGGGTTAGGGGAGGCCTGATTAAATACCATATTGGTTCTGTTTAACCATATCACCCAATAGAGGATTGCAATTAGTTTTAGATTAAGTCGGCTGTCCTCTTTAGATTCCCACGCTATTTGACTACGGGCTATAAGCCAGTCTTTAAATGAATTAACTGCTGGGATATGATTGAGAACAGGGATTATACATCGATCTTTTAGGGCAGGCATGCAATGATTCCAAATATCCATCACCATTGGACAAGAAACAAGATAGTGTAGGACCGACTCCTCCTCATGATGACAAAAATGGCAATAACAAGAGATCTCCTTTATTCTTCGATTTAGACATTTGGCTACGACTATAGCATCATGACATGCTCTCCATAAGAAGTTTTGAATTTTTCTTGGAATTTCGAGGGACCAAATTAGCTTCCATATCCCATTTGTAGGAACATAATGGATTAGTTGATCTAGGATTGTAAGCCTTGCATATGCAGATTTTGCCATTAATTGCCCTTTTGTTTCCTTGGTTCATATTACTTAATCCACTTCAAGAAGATGGTTTATTGGGGTATGCAAAATTGCTTTTTTTCATACGGTTAAAGAAAACGTTCAATTGTTGAAAGGTTTCATGTATTTGATGATCGGTTAATATGCTCATAGAATTTCTTAACCCCACAATCTAGAGGAGTGGAATTCAATTTTCCCATTGGGAGGATTTGAAGCCTTGGGTCTGTCCATATGTCATTCTCAAACCCCATCCCAACCCTTGAGAATAATATTTTTTCCTTGCAACAAACTTTTCCAACCCCATGATCTTGAGTTTCTTTTAGCGCACCGCAGGAAGTGATGGTTTGGAAAGTAGATTGATTTCATCAACTTAGCCCAGAGAGAATTTGGGTTGGTTATTAATGTACAGCCTTGCTTAGCTAGTAGAGCCAAGTTTGCAAGGTGAAGATCCCTAAATCCCATCCCTCCTCCTGATTTTGGACATTTAAAGGTTTTCCAATTTATCCAGTTGATTCTTTTTTCCTCCTACTTTTGGCCCCCACCAAAACCCTCACTGATATTTATCAATTAATTGGCACACTCGTTTGGTGATTAAAAAGCTTGGCATTGCATAGTTGGAAAAAGAGCTAATCATTAATTTGAGGGGGATTTCCTTACCTGCCTGTGTTGGGAATTGTGCTTTCCAATTTTGAATATTGTTTCTTACTCAATTTTCTATGTCGGAGAATATGCTCAGTTTGTTCCTCCCAATAGTTATAGGCAGCCCTAAGTATTTGGAAGGATTAGCTGACTCCAGCATTCCCAACAATGCCGCTACAACTTGTCTTAGCTGAGGCTGAACATTGTGACAAAAGATCAACTCTGATTTAGTCAGGCTCACACTTTGTCCCGATGCATCTTGGAAGTTAGTTATTGTACTTTTGATTGCCTAAACATCTGCAATGTTAGCTCTATAGAAAATATAGTAGTCATCAACAAAAAGTAAGTGAGATATAGATGGGTTACACCTTCAGATTTTTATTCTTTGAAATTTATTCTCAGCTTCTAGTTTTTTAGGTTTGTAAAAAGACCATCTGCACATATCAGGAATAGGTAGGGGGATAGGTGATCACCCTGCCTGAAACCTCTTGTTGCCTCAAAAGGATCACATGGGGTTCCATTGAGAAGGATTTGGTACGAAGGGGACGAGATGCATTGGAAAATTAAGCCTTGTCATTTTTGGTTAAACACCATTTTCTACATGACTGTTACCAAATAGGTCCACTCAACCCTGTCATAAGCTTTACTCAAGTCCATTTTGATAGTCATGAGTTAAGTTTTTAACTTGTAAGTTCTCATATGGTGCAGGACCTCATGGGCAATGAGAATGTTGTCTAATATGGCTCTTCCCTTAGTAAATGCTACCTGGTTAAGGGATATAAGATTTAGCATGATTCCTTTTAATAAGATGGTTAGAACCGTAGCCACTATTTTGTATAGAACATTGCATAAGCTAATAGGCCAAAAGTGACCTAGTTCCTCAAGCCTGAGTTGTTTTGGGATAAGAACCACAAAAGGTCTTGTTTATTTCTTTAATATCTTTTGCACCATTCAAAAACTCCAATGCATATCTTGTGACACTTTGACCAATTATATCCCAGTACTTTTGGTAAAATCAAGCAGGGTATCCATCTGGACTAGGAGCTTTTAAAGGCCCTATACTTAAATTGCTTCTTTTATCTCCTCCTCCTTTAAATGACATTTTAAGCCTCTTTTGTCCTCGTCTGTGAGAGTAGTGTTGATGTGCTCCACCGAAGTGTTGATTACGTTCATATTGGGATGGAACGAGTTTAATAATTGTTGGAAGTAATTTTTTAACATGGCTCCAATCATCTTCAAATCATCCACCCTTTGCCCATATGAAATTCTGATGGTTGTGAATTTGTTTCTTTGTCTTCTAGTTATGGTTGAAATGTGGAAGAATTTGGTGTTGTGGTCACCACATTTAAGCCACTGAATTCTTGATTTTTGTTTCCATAGAATTTCTTCATCTCTTAGGAGTTTGTTTAGGGCTTCTTGGTATTTATTTAATTCCCTCATTTTCTAATCCGTATCAGGCCATTCCCAAATTCTCTTTATACTTTTTTGTATAAACTCAATTCTCCTGTAGATCTTTCTAATTGTATGGCGGTTCCATTTCCTGAGAGTTGGTGTGAGTTGTTCCATCCTTTTATTGATGGAAGCATCCTTTTCATCCATCTCATCTCATATGTTTTTATTGATATCTTGGTAGTCTTTATATTCCATCCAAAACCATTCAAATCTGAATGGCATTTTCATAAACTCGTTATTTTGAGACTACAAGTGAAGCATAATCGATAGGTGGTCAAAGCCATGAATCGGGATATTTTCTACTTACGCCTCAAGAAAAAGAATACACCATTGGCCATTAACTGCAGCCCTATCTAGTAACATAATTTCTCCCATTTGACCATGTGAAGGTTGTGCCTTTAAATCCTAGATCATGTAGCCTAGTTTCATTGAGTATTTTCCTCCCAAATTCTAAATCCGTCCTACTAAGATGAGCATCTCCTGATTTATCATTTTCATCCCATAAGCAATTCTAGTCTCAGATACAGACAACGTGACCATGAATTCATTGGACCACATAAATCTATTCATCCCAAGCTTCCCTCCTAAAAAGATATATGGGTTCTCCATATGTAAAAACATAGGTCCAGTTATAGTTTGACTCCTCTTCTGAGACTTCAATTATGATGTAATGGGTGGATTGACCAATATTTTTTCCAACACAATATCAAACCTCCAGCTTGGCCTAAGGAATCAACTTCTATGAGATTCCACTGTCTCCCCAAATTTTTTTTTTTTTTTGCTTCCTCTATTGAGCACTTAGTTTCAAACAAATTGTGAATTTTTGGAGCGAATAAGCTCCTTAAGGAGACAAACTATCAAGGGATTCCGGTACCCTCGATAGTTCCAGGTCAAAATGCTCATTTTGTATTATGCGGCTATTCATTGACAGCCACGCTTTCAAGAGAGGCCGTTTGGATTGTTTGTGAAACATTGTGATACATCTCGACAGCCATTTGGTGGGTGAGGAGAGAACATTCATCTTTTGTTTGATATGTTTCCAAAACTTGTTCCCCTTCACCTTGTTAGGCTATGTCTCCAGATTGATTTAGTTTTTTCTTCCAGTATTTGTGAGTTCTCCAACATATTTTCTTTACAATTTTTTTTTTTTGTAGTTTGGACAGGTTACACTATGGTTACCTTTTTCTAGTATGTGAATTGTTGGGGGATTTCATATTTTCATTGTTAGGTAGGTAAATAGTATTATAGTGGTGGTTAGGATGTACATGGAATGGAGTTATGGTCAGCTAGGGTCGTTTAGTTGTCAAGTGTATTGTCTCCTCTTTAATCTCTACTTTTCGTTTCCTTTTTGTTGTTGATTGGTTGGTTCTTTGCTCCTGCCCAATTCTAATTGCTTCAGCTCCTCTCACCCGATCTTTATGGTCTTCTTGGCACTATCATCTCTTTATCAGTCATTTGAGCTGCTTGCCTGCTTGATGGAATGAGGATGATTGGTTTTCATTGGTGATCCTCATGTTAACTGAACTATTCTGGGAGAGTTCTGTATCAGCCACCTTTCTTCCAGATGCTTGTTCGCTTACAATGGTGCTTTTTGTCCCATATAGAGGTCTTCTTGTGTGTATATTACCTCCCACTTCCAATCCCTATTCCTGAAACCTCCTCAGTAGCTAAGAATTATTGAGGTTGGCCAGGTCTTCTTGATCCTCCATGTTAATGTCCATTCCTTCTTCAAGATCATCCATATAGAAGGGTTGAACAAGTCCTACTTTCATGCATTGGATAATAGAGACCTGTTGCTCCTCCTAAGATACTGCAAATTTTGAGAAGATCCTAATCGATGATTTGAGGATGTTACTGAATCATCTCCATCAATTATTTGTTTTTGATAATTGAGGTTTCATGGTGGTCCCTACTGTTTGGTAATATACACCTTCGATTGTCCTTCCTGAACGATGATGAGACTTTGATGTTGTGGGATATCTAAAGTTTGTCTTTCCTGTTCCTTGGTTTTCTCAACTTGTTGCCTTTCTTCCCGTACCCATGAAATCACTTCTATTTTTTAGCTTGCTTTGTAGATATGCACATTGTTTTGCTCCATGTTTCTCAGTTGAGTGGTCTGGATTACTCTTCCTTCCTGGTAATTTTGTGGTTCAATACTTTCTTGCATGGGTGCATACTTGTTGACTAATCCTGTTTTTTGAGGTAGTGGTCATTGCCATGGTACTATGTTTTGTTGATTGAAGTCATCCCCTTCATCGACATCTCATACATGTCCCTTTTTTCGTTTTTGGAATCCTGCACTAAGGGACCAGTCATACAGGCATGGGATGGGAACATCGTCACCTTCCATTTATTTATTTCTTTTAACTATGTGACATTCTTTAATGGCATGTCTTATCTTATCGCAATGAAAACAAAATATGGGTAGGGATTTGTACAATACCAGGATGTGTTCCTTTGGTATTTCTTCTTGCTCCAGTCGGATTCTAGCCATTAGAGGTTGTTTGATGTCCACCAAAACTCTGACCCTCATGATTGGGTCATCCTGTTTTATTAGCCTATTTGTGTCCACCTTAACAAACTTGCCGACAAGATTGGCTAGTTGCATGGCATACTCCTCAATGTGGAACCGAACTGGAAGGCTTGTAAAATGCACCCAAAATTCGACCAAAGTGAAATTCAATCATCGGAATGATTGTTTGGAATCCCAATCAGCCCATAAAACTAGCTAGTTGTGGAGCAGCCATGGACCCTGCAACTTGACCTTCTTGTAATCCTGTTAGTTTTGAAAACTTGCCACGAACAAGTTTTATCCCCTCGTCTCTACCCTCACCCCTTGATCAAGCTCCCAGGCTTCCTTGAGAACTTTAACGAAGACATGCTCGTTAAAAGGCTTGGTATAATACAGATACAATATTAAACTATGCAAGAAATCTGGATTTTCTTTTGGCACTTGTTTCTCAACTATTTGGAGAACTCCATTGTGTGTGGTAAGGTTCGCCATATCTTCCATTAGTTCCTTCCACGATGTTTGCTGGGGGTTGATCATCTGATTTTGGTGAGATGATTCGACCTCCATGGATGAAATCTGAGTCATTGAATGAGGATGTTCAGGGTTTAGAAGTTAGATTTAGGGAAGAGATTATAAGTTGATGGGAGAAGGTCGAGGGATTGGGGGAAGACAAGCGTGTTCGCTATGCTTCCAGAGTTTGAGAGTACTGAACTCCTTGAGACGCTAACTTCAACATCTCAAAATGACTTATGTTATCAAGCACAAATCACTGTAAATATGAATGAGCTCATTACAAACCCTCCCGTTACAACTAAAAAAACCTTGGGAAACTCAATGAAATGATTTAATTACAGGTGGTTGCCAAACACAACCTAAATAACCTATCTTGATGAAGAAGCATACTCTGATATCTTTTAGTACTAGCTCTTTACCATGGATGGTTGTGGCATCTCTTCCATAAGAGAGAGGTCTTGAGGTCAAACCCTCCTAGCAACATTCCATAGTGATTGCTTTGACATTTGCCTCTTCCTAACTAGCCATATTTAAGACTGAAAAAATGTTCAGCTGTCCACCATCATGACTACAAAAGAACTCGTGCTCTTGTTGTTTAACTGTTCTAATGCCATTACATATATTTGGTTCCAAGAATGAGTTTGCTTTACAAATTGTGTTGCAATTGGATGTAGACGGGCCAGTTTCAGCCCAAGAATCCTTAGCCATGTGACACCAAAGTTTGATCTACTAAGTGACCTAGGTAGTCAAATTTAGTCAAATAAATGTCAGAATGACCATTAAAAAACAAATCTCAGAAATTTGTGGATTGACCACAGCAAAATTTTAGATCAATAAAGGAGAAACCTACAAAATCAGAGGAAATCATGGAAACAAGGAGAAACCCAACAATACTCACTGGGTTAGGAGCTCCATAAGAAAGATTCAAGAGTAGGAGAATTCCTTGTGTAATGCCTTTTCCATGACATGCTTTCACAAAATTTTCCCTCTAGTCAGCTTTGTGCTTTCTTTTTCACAGTCCATGTCACTTGCTTTGGCTTTAGACAACTTGGGTTACTAGGGGAATAGTTAAATACACTGTGTGATAAAACTGATTGTATTGGGCATCAAACACATGGCTAATCCAGCAGTTCACTTATCTTTCCAAAGAAAATATTAAAAAATTTCCAAGTAATGCATGTTTGCCTCTCGAAAAATCACTTTATTTTCCAAGAAATTCCAACCAAGTTATATTAAATTTGATTTTCTCTCAGATTCTTGACACTTTCTTTTATAGCACATTTCAGGCAAACGATGCAACCACAGGGAAAGGATCAAGAATCTAGAGAATCATTTAGAAAACCAAACCTTTTTTTCACTCTTTCCATAAACATTATGGAGTTTTAGGCTTTTTCTTATTCAAGTCATCTTAGCAAAGAAATATGAACATGAAATCATACACATGGCTTTTGAGTTGGCTGCTCAAAAAGGCTCCACATGTTAACCGATCTTCTATCCATGCATGTGGTAAGTTGCAACTTCGCAGTCCCTATTCCATGTGGCAAAAAAAAAAAAAATAGCTTTCATTTGTAG
>JAOXJP010013485.1:0-17678 GCA_025762735.1 Platanus orientalis | reverse complement strand
GCTTTGTCCTTCTCCAATATATATATATATATATACACACACACACACTGATTGGCATGAACAGGAGCTTTTCAACTTCCCATGAAATGTAAGGTTCACAATATCTAAATTTTGGAACTCTCTTTTTTTCTTCATGCTTACCTGTAATATGATCAGAAAGATATCCTCAGTATTGACTGTTCAGGGAGAAGTTTTGCCAAATGTTCCATCTTCTCTTTCTTTTGATATTGGTTAGGCCAATTTTTTGGTTGAAGCTTCTCCTTATGGACTAGAATCAGTTTTAGGCATCTCAAGAGTTGCTTCTCCTATGTGGTTTCAGACTCCTAAGATTGATTCAATCACTTGCTTATAGTTTCTCCATCCCACAAGAAACCTGGGCAACTGTACTCCAGACTGCATTGAGCTATGCCACATGAAATAAGCCAAATTTCATACTCGACAATTATATGTTTAGTTATTTGTCTTGGAACTAATTATTCAATGCACATGTATAAGAAGAGGCTTATATTCTATGCACATGTAAAATAAGAGGCTTATATTACCATTTCTGCACTGTCCAACACTTCGAAGTATTTAGGGGCACTAACTCCTTGCGGACATGCATTGCATGGACGATTCTTCTTCTTCTTCTTTGGATAAGGAGAAAAAAATTATTGAATCTGTATGATAGGCATTATCCCAAGTACTTATTTTGTGATTGAAACCTCCTCTTCTTTTATGTGGATTCTTCTAGATAATGACAACTGTGGGCCAGTAAGGAGGGTTAGTGAATTTGGAAATGTTTTATTTTTGGATGATAAATTTGGCAATGTTTTTAATTTTTAATGCCGGTAAGGGTTAGTGAATTTGGAATGTTTTATTTTTGGATAATAAATTTGGCAATGTTTTTAATTTTTAATGCCTGTCATTCTTGTCACTATTCTGTACTGTTGAGAATTATTCTAGTGGGCATACTTTGATTTGTGAGTCACACAACTTCTGTTGCATTGCATCTCATAGGTTCAAGTGGTCTCATAATAAGCATCAACTTTTGGAATGTTCAACTGATGAAGCACCTCTTGAATGGGCCACACCGCTAATCTTTGATGGCGGGTACCAACTAAGAGTTGGGGAATCATCTGGATGATACCAACTGTTGAGTGGGTGAAATGATATGGGATGCAGAATAGAAGTTGGTGCTGCACATAGACAAAATGTTTTCCCTATCCTAACATTACCTTTCTCCATTGCAGATGATTGAGCCCATGCTGAAGGCAGCTATGTATCCTTTTGAGTAGATGCCATATGTACTTCGCAGCTTCTTGTTTAGAACACATTGAATAATATTTGAAGGTAAAAACTTGGGTCATAGCTTGACTAATTTGACTTAAAAGAGTGGACCTCCAAGTGGTTCACTAGTAGTCCAGAAGTCAGTCACCCAATTCAGATGCAATCCCATAATGATTCAAGAGACAGGTCTTTGAATCCACCTACTCTGTTCTGAAAATCTAAAGCTTTGCTTTTTTCTTTTTCAAGTAATTTATGTAAATTGGCATGGTTTGTTTTTCTACTCAGCAAATGCACTTTTCTTACCCTAAAAGAATACTCTTTTTGATGAAAAAGAATGCTCTCTAATTCAATTTTGAGCTTTTAAACATTGTTTGGAAGTATGCCAAAAGGTTTTTTGTATTTGAAATATTCAATTTGTTTTGTCACTAGAAGCCTACTTGGCACTGTAATTGTTCCATTGTATGGAATTCTTAATCTGAAAATGATTCTTAATTCAAATCTCATTGTCTAATTTTAGGACCTTTCATTGGGCCCTGTTTCATTTGTTTGTTTGTTTTTTTTATAAATAAAATAAAAATGATTATCCATTTCAACACTTACCAAGTGTTGTACTATTCCACATAACTTTATCAGCTACTGTTTCTCTCCAAATCACACTGATTAATTTCCTTTTGCTTTAGGTTTCAGTTCTATAATTATCAAGGTTCAAAATCTCATTATCCCGACTTGTATCGCTAACCCGAGAGACGGAGACGTCTCGCGTCTCGCAGCTTATCACAGAGAGATGGCGTCTGAAACCGAAAGACGGTGAGAAACGGGTCAAATGAAGGAATTTGATTTGAAACTTCAGGATTTGATTGAATAATCACTAATTCACACTTATGAATCATTAAATATAGGAAGCAACCATCTATGATGATTGGGAGAGCTGTCACCCTTATGACATACGTTGTCGCCAATGGAATCTATGGAAACATTATATAAGCCTTGGAATTTTTGAATGAAACTTTAAGAAATGTCATAATAAACATCAGTAAATACTTACAAACCATCATACTTCATTACACACTTGGGTATCAATAGTTGGGAATCGGTACACGTTATCGCGCATGTCTAGAATGTTAAGTGTTAGAGGTTGATAAATAACTGATGTGGAAGTACCTAAGAGAAGGCTGGGGTTTCCACAAGTTTAGGGTCCAATCAATAGTTAACAACTCTTTAAAAGTGGGAATACCACAAGGAACAAATTATGGAAAATTCGGGCAGCAATGGTGAAATTACCAAATTGCCCCTGGCTGTACGTCGGAAATTTCTGGGATTTAGTAGGGTGATTCTTGGGCTCAAAGTGTACTTCTGTTCCAAATCTTAATAAATTTGGATAGGTTCTAATAGGTGAAGTTGCATAAAAAATGTCACTATTTTGTGTGAAGAATTAATACAAAGACCTACAGTAGGCTAATAGGACTAATAAAAGGTTCAAATTGGATGGATTAAAACAGGGCTGATTTGCTGCTGAGAATTAAAGGGATTGATATGAGTAAGCAAAATATGTTTTGGTTAAAATAGAGGACTGTTTTAGGCTTATGATAAGGACAATTTAAAGGCTAAATTAAGAAATCACTTGAGCACAAATCTGGAACTGATCTAATGCTAACTGAAGGTTGACTAATGAACAGATCAATGGCTTTTATGGAGTAGGACAGTAGATAAAACTTGAGACTGACAAAGGGAGTCAATTGTGGTGGAAGAGGTTAAGTAAGGAATGAAGTATAGGGCTAACAAGGTTCAGATTTGGGATAGACCTGGGCTTGATATGGCGTCTGAAGTTGGGCTGAGAGTGGTTCAGTTATGGGACAAGACTAATGCCACTACAGGTTTGAATCAAAGGTTGGATAAGCTATTGAACAGGGTCTTTTGTAGGTATCTCAGGCACTGTTTTTTTTTTTTTTTCTTTGGAAGATTTTCTGGGACAACAAGGTTAATGGATTGGGGTTGATGCAAGGTGTAGGACTAGGAAATATTGGTTCAGGTGAGGGAAAACAGCAAGGAAGGTCTGGACTATAGGTTCTGCAGGGATTATAGAATGATAGATATCAAGGTCGTGAATTATGGTTTCCTTAGTGGTTTCTTGAACCAAATCTTGCAACAATCGATAGTATTAACAGAAAATAGCAAGCAAAAATTAAAAGAAAGATGAAATAGCAAGAAATAAAAAGGAGAAAGAAGGTAGAAGAAGAGAAGATCGTGAGAAGAGAATAAAGAGAATTAACGAAGGACAATATAAGAGAAATACTTGGTATCCACTCGTAGAGGCCAAAAACACCCAAACTTTTATTTTTCAAACTTCTGCTCACGTATAGCCCTAGCCTTCCCTTTTATAACACTTTCAATTTTTAAAATTACAAATAAGACAAAAACTTAAACTAAATAGCAACTAACTCCTTGGTCATAAGCCTTATTACAAAAATACCTCTAATGTAATGAAAATTGAAAAAAAAAAAAATACCCCTAAAATCAGAAAATAAAAACTACTAACATACCATTGGGCCTCCTCTAACTCCTCTCTTTGGGCGTAGTCTTGGGCCTCCAAAGAGGATATTGGTTGTCCAACCATTTCACAGATGTTGCATCAATAACACTATTCATTGCACAGTAAAGCTATAAATCCATAAACATAAAACATAATCAATGTTAAAAATATGTAACTTAAAACAATAATGTCATTCTCATTTATTACTAATGCAAAATATTACAAAAGTACAAGCTTACAATAGTAAAACTAGAGAAATATAATATAATGAGATAAAGAATAGTACTAGAGTCTACTAGTGCCAAGACTGCTGCTAAGTGTCAATCAGCTCAATCCTCATCATAACCACAGAGTTTCGGGGAGGCTGATAATCATAATGGCTATCCCTATCACGATATTGGTGAAATTGTTGTTGCTACTAGTGTTGATGTTGAAACCACTCTTCTACCAAGCGACAATAATCCAACCATGAAATATTTGGACTATGACATGCCCGATAGTCATAAACATATCTCTCGTATACAAAATCCTCTACTCTCGAGAGCATCCCATATTGTAGAAAGCCAGACACTGTAAACTGAAGATGAGAAGTAGAACTAGAACTAGAACCCGATGGGTCCAACGGGCCCTTGAAGCCCGACCCTTTTGATCAAATGATGATGTGGATGAGGGAGCAAAACTTGGCCTATGTACTAAAGGTGGCCCTACGTACTGTTGCTGGTAATCAGGTCCAAAGCCAAAAATAGAATCAATCCATGAAGATCCCTCTTGACTCTGTGTACTAGCAATAACAGACTGGGGGTATTGAGGGAAAAACCCATGTTGCTGTCCAAAAGAAGCCCCACTGAGACTCATGCTATCAAAAGATCTAGCTAACATGTTAGTTGTGTGATGGGAACCTCTTTTCGCCTCCTGATGTCTCCCCCCTCTCCCTTGACTCTCACTCCTCTTCTTTCACCTATATTTTAAAGGAGTTGGACGTGGATGTGGACTATGATTTGTATCCTGAGTGACATGGTCAAATCTATCCTTTCTTGTGAATGGGCTAATGGGTCTCTATATATTTGACTCTGACTCGTCCCACTGCCACCATCCCCTCCATCATCATCATCAGCATCATCACCAGACTCATTACTATCTGAGGAGCTAGCACTAGCAGTAGCAACACTCATATACTCATCATCAACTAATCCACCCATAACTTGGGGATTTGGCTGGCCCTGTGGCTGGTTTCATTATTGTGTTTGCATAAATGCATCCAGATCTACTCCCATTTGACTTGCTATATGAGAGCTCGGTCGTCCACTTGCCTCATCCAATACTGGCTCTTCGGCCTCCTTTACCCACTCATATAGTAGGTCCTCATCTCCCTCGTTGTAGAAAATCTTTGTAAGATTGATGGGGCCGGTGTACTATTCCATATTTTGTTATTTTTCTGCTTGCTTCAATCCCAAGCACAAATTGTAGTGGACGAACACAAGTTTTTGAAGCCTTTCATGCCCAAGTCTATTTCGTCTTTTAAAGTGAATGAAATTAAATGTGCTCCAATTCCTCTTGCAGCCGAAGGAAGATGTGGTATGTGATAAGATACGAATGGCAATCCTCTTAAGGTTGGGTGCTTGTGACCCATGAAACACCCACCACTCAGTTGCAAAAAAAAAAAAAAAAACTGTGCATAAGCAATTGTTGACTACAACCCTAAATTTCTATTAAAAAATGGCAAAAATAAAATTACCAGGAGCTGTTTTCTGTCGTCCTACCTTTGCCATACCTCGCACAAAAGACCCAGTTGGATCCTTAAAGTACTTTATCTAAAATTAGAAAGCTCCAAAAGTCAATAAACTAAATTACATAGTGGAAGAAAATTAAAAAAAAGGGCCAATGGTAATTGGGGGTTTCCTCATTAAGAGCCTCAGCCTATATGTTGCGATCGGGTTCAAGTCTCGTAATGACTGTTGTAGAGCCTCCAACAAAGTTGGTTCCATTCCAACTTTGTTAAAGTATTAGTATTGATGATTGAGATAGTATGCTAAAAATCAAATAAATACATAACATTTCAAAACCTGTCCTTAACCAATAATCAAATAAATATAACTTAAACAAAATAAAATAACTTATCAGCCAGTTGTAGTGAGTGGATAAGCATCTTCGTCCATCGAGTATTAATGATCTTTATTTAGTTTTTGTGACCTCTTGGGGTAGTTGTCTTAATCACTTCTTTCATTAAACAGATGGATTCATAAATGTATCCCATAGTTGGTTTTTTGTCCCCATCAACCATCCTTAGGACCCTCACCACTAGCTCTAATTTGTTCACTACCATGCGACACCGATCCTAAAAGGTATGATTACACACAATTGATTCAACTAATCATCCTGTCATTGTTACTCTCCCTAAAATCATACCACTGGTATGAAGTAAACAATTACTTTAAGCCAACCTTCTTGTTTATGATACTTTGCAATGTTATGTAGTTGGTGGCAAAGCGTGTAACACCTAATCGTAAGATGTCACCTCCACGTCTCTCTCATCATAGCCAATACATAACCATGGTTATATATGAAATTGGTGATTGTTCTAGCATCTTCCACTGCCCTCCTTATAGTATCCATCTTCCCTATTTCCTCAAGCATGAGGTCTATGTAATGGGCTGCACATGGGGTCCAAAATAAATTATGTTTTTCAATTAACTTCTTTCTAGCTTTCTTGAAATTGTTGCCATTGTCTGTAACTACTTGGACCACATTTTCTTCACCGACCTCAATAACATTTTCTAACAAGCCACATATGCATGTGTGGTTCTTGACAACCTTAGATGTCTCTACAAATTTCAAAAACACAGTGACACCATCACAGTAAACCATAAAATTGATGATTGACTGTCTCGTAAGACTAGTCCAACCATCACACTTGATAGTCACCCCATACTCTGACCATTTTTTCTTCAATCTACCTACATACTCATCAAGGAATTCCTTCTTATGGTCCAGATACTTTCCCATCACCTCATATGCAATGGGTGCTTTCACATCCGACCCTACCTTTGCAACTTCATCTATAAAATTCTGAAGGAGAAGCTCTGTAGTTGTGTTGGCTGCAATTCCATGAAAGCATGAGAATTTTAAATATGCTTGGCTAACCTTTTGTCTCATATCCTCCACATTTCTTTTAGCCCTCTCTGCTTATGTTCCTGGGAGGTGCACAAAGCAGAATCAATGGGAAGGTGGTAGGACGATCCCTTATACTAGAAGCTCAACTGATCCCATGATTCCCACCAGTGCCACTGCCATGACCACCACTGGACCTGCTCCACCACCTACTGCTGCGACTGTCACTACCACCACTACCACCAGCACCAGCACCAACATCCCTACTAGGTTTCCTACTACCATTGCCTCCTCCCTCCTCATACACGGAAGGCCCAAAATCAAGCCTAGAAGAGTGCATACGTCGAAACTGCTCTCTTATGCTGATCTACCAAGCTTGCTCTCACTGCCTGTCTATAATGTTTCTTTTGCTCATCTGTCTCATAATCAGATGGATATTGTATTGGATCATCATCATCATCATCACTATCCATATCCACATATCCTTGTGTGGCCTCCCTCAATGCTACATCCCTGTCAATCTTTTTTTTTACCCGTTTCTTTCTTTGTCAAGTGATCATGCATTTGTCTCCTAATTTGGGGTGAAACTTTCTCATAACGGGATACCCTTCTAGATTGCCCACCGCCTAGATATTGTTTCAGTTGAGTAATCCCACCACTATGCACCTGTTTCCCACAAAAGTTACATTTTGTTTTTATTCTATTCCCACCAATCATAGTGTCATACTGCCACCCAATATCCTCGTCTGGGATACTACGTGACCGACGAGGCATATTCGAAATCATGCGGATAAAAATAAATTATATAAATAAATATACCGTATAAGTGTAAGTGTATAACATAATGTAGCTAAATAGGACATACAGTTCAAAATGTTCTACTACACTTATACATGAAGTCATGAACATGAGCATTAAACCACATGTTTGATGTAAATTTCTGGTTTTTTTTTTTAATTTAACTTTTTTTTTATAAAAATATTAAAAAATATAAAAAAAAAACATAGTACAATTAAGATAAATGTACTTTATATGTGTTAATATGTTCAAATATGTTTTTTGAATTTTTTCTTATTTTTTGGAATTTTCATAATTTTTTAATTTTTTAATTTTTTAATTTTTTAATTTTTTAATTTTTTAATTTTTTAATAAATACATTTTTTTTCAAAAATCTACCAAAATGATATAGTATGTGCAAAATGGTATGTAGTATGCCATATAAAAAAATTAGACCAAACAATGCTCATTTCATATAATTTTTTGAGTTTTCTTTAATTTTTTTATTTAAAATAAGTAAATAAATAATTTATTCCAAAAATTATTTTTTCGATAAATGTGTAGATATATCATAAATGTATAACATATAAAAAATCTACAAGGATTAAAGAAGAAATATGAAGATTACTGAAGTTTTTGTTGAGATTTGGGGTTTTGGGTTCGATCCGACTTAAATATAATTTCTCAAACAAAATTGACTCAAGTGGAGTCCTAAATTTAGCTTATAGAAGCTAAATCTAGCAAGAATCTGCAAAAAAGAAGAAGGGGTTTTTGGTGCTTTTTGAGATGTGCGATATGGGTGTTCTTCCGCTGCGAGACACGAGACATCCTGTCTCGTGTCTCTCTTATTTTTTAAGGCAAAAATGGTCCAAAAAGTCCCACCTATCACAAGACACGTGCGAGACGTCTCACGAGATGTGGGACTTCCCTTGATATATCGTAGTACATGCCCTTATGGTGTCGTGACCCTGCGATACCGAGACGTCTCACGCTAGAATTTGAACCATGGTTGTGATGCATGTTGGGTATAAAACTAAGTCTAGATAGCTGTTTGAAGAGTGTTTTTGTGGAGGTTTAAGTTATAGTGACGTGTTTTTGCATTTTTTTTTGTATTTTTTATATACTGTTACAAAGTGTTTGTAATTGCTACTACGTTTTACTTGTACTGTCTAGAGGTTGTCTATTGTCTGAGGTCGATGCTGCTTTGTGAAGATTGTTTACTCTCATTAGTTTGTCTTTGTTGAGATTTAAGGATTATATACCTTGTTTTTTGTTGAGGTAGGACTGTACAATTCCTTGTGACACCTGATTACTATAGTGGGAGGTATTTGTTTAAGGTTAAAGGTTGTTTTAAACCCTAACCTACCTCACCAACAACCTTAAGACATATTCCATCTTGGCTGTAGTGTGTTTTGCTTGTTGTGGTATTTAGTTTTATTGGTAGATTTGAGGGTTGCTATGGTAGTGTGTTTTTGGGGCTGGATTGCTTCTATTTATCTCCTATTTTGTTGCTTGGAGCTTGCTTCTGGTGTGTTTGGTCGTCTTGGATGAAACTTGTCTTGGACTATGTACTCTATTAACACGCTACAGTAGTTTTTTGTTGAATTCATCATATAGCAGTGGTCCTCAGTGATTATTGCAAGTAAATTCATCTCCAGTCCTCCATATTTTCCTCGATAGAAATAGCCTAGAATCTTATGGCATAGTTTTAGAATGATGGTGTTGCATCTGCATGTTCTAGTACTTCCATCTCTTCTCATAGCTCCCTACCCAGTCATCCCTGGATCATTGATTCAAGGGCATCTCATCATATGACTAGTATGTCTAGCCTATTTTCATCACTTAGTCTTTGTTCTGACAGAGACAACATTCATATTGACGGTGGATTCTTGTCTTTTGTAGCTGGTACAATTGCATTCCTCTTACTTCTTCCTTATCTTTATCTTTTGTGTTCCATGTTCCCAGTTTTAAGTTGAATTTTGTTTCTATTAGTCATAATACCAAAGGGTTGAGCTATTGTGTTACCTTTTCTCCTTCTTATTGTGTTTTTTAGGACTTGAGGACAGGGAAGACAATTGGTTGAGGCCATGAGGACCAGGGGTTGTACCTTATGGATGATTGTTCACCCATTGCCTCTCTAGCTCACCAAACACCATGTCACTTTATTCCAGTTCCGCAGTCTCCCTCACTTTCTATTCTACTTTATACTTTTTCAGTGTGATGAGTTTATTCTGTGGCATTCTTGTTTTGGCCATATCTCATTTTCCATGTTACAAAAATTATTTCTAGACTCATGCTCTTATGTTTTAGATTGCTATTGTGAAACCAATGAGTATAAGTTGGCCAAACATTGTCGTTCCTCCTGGGGAGTATGAGTCATAGTTCTTCTCCATTGTCCCTTGCTCATTCTGATGTTTAGGGCCCTACTCCCGTTACCTCCTTGTTTGGTTTTCGTTATTTTGTAACATTTATTGATGATTACTCCCGAGCTCCTTAGATTTACTTGTTGAAATCCAAAAATTAGGTATTTTCAACTTTTCAATTGTTTCACAAATTAGTTGAAATCTAATTTAACACTAAGACTAAGGTTCTTCCTTTCGATAATGGTGAAGAATATATATCTCATGTTTTCTCCTCTTATCTCTCTCAGCATAGTATCATCTATCAAACTACTTATCCTAGTACTCCCAAGCAAAACAGGGTTATTAAGCGAAAGAGCCATCATCTCCTTAAGATCACTCATGTTTTTCTTCTCCATATGCATGTTCTCTAAGTTTTTTGGGTTGAGTCTCTTTAGGCTGCTGTTTATTTGATGAACTGTATGCCCTTGCGTATTCTGGGATTTAAATGTCCCCTTGTGCTTCTCTCGGGTTCTTCTCTTAGGTCTTCCTTTCCTCCTAAGGTGTTTGGTTGCTTTTGATTTGTCCATGTTCCTAAGTCTAATTGTTCCAAGTTGGACCCTAACGCTCTTAAGTGTATTTTTCTTGGGTTTGCTCTAAATCAGAAGAGCTACAAATATTATCACCCCTCTACTTGAAAGCACATTGTCTCCATGGATGTCACCTTTCATGAAACTGTTTCATTTTTCTCCTTTAGCCAGTCCCATCTTTAAGGGGAGAGTAGAACTGATAGGGAAAATGAGTTGGCTCTTCCTTTATCAATTCCTTCATATGGTTTTGATGTTGATCGATATCGTAGCCAAGGAGAAATAAAATAGGTAGTTGTTCTTAAAGAGAAAGATCAGTGGCTTGGGTGTAAGATTTCACTCATGTGTTTGTTTGACATAATAAGAAGAGAGTTTTCCTTACCCCTGAATCTCATGTGCCTCTCCAACCGGTCTCCTCGTATTCAACTATTTCTCCTCATGTGCCTCGTGATGATTTCCATATTCCTATTGCTATTAGGAAGGGTACTCATTCTTATACCTAACATCATATTTCTAATCATGTGTGCTATGACTTCTTGTCTCCTAAGTTTAGGGATTTTTTCTACCTCTTTACATTTTATTTCTATTCCATGTAGTGTATCCCAAGCCCTATCTCAACCTCAGTGGAAAAGAGCAATGGAAGAGGAAATGTAAGCCTTAGAGAAGAACAAAACATGGGATGTTATAGTCCTCCCACATGTGAAAGAACTTGTAGGTTATAGATAGGTATTCACTGTGAATTGCAACCCAATGGCACGGGAGAGAGGTATAAGGCCAAATTAACACAGACATATGAGGTTGATTGTTAGGAGACCTTTGCCCCTATTGTAAAGATAAACTTTGTTCATATCTTAATCCTAATTGCTGCCAATCAAGAATGACCCTTGTTCCAACTTGATGTCGAGACTGCCTTCTTACATAGTGACCTTGAAGAGGAAGTTTATATCAGGTTACCTCTTGGTTTTTAATACTCTACTGGTAAAGGAAAAGTATGTTGACTCAAGAAGGCCCTTCAAGGCCTTAAGCAATATCCTAGAGCATGGTTTAAAAGGTTTGACTATGTTATTCTTAAGAATTGATTTAAATAGTGCCAAGTGGATCACAACTTCTTTATAAAGCAACAAAAAATGGAAGGTGACAACACTGATGGTCTATGTAGATGATATTATGATTACAAGTGATGATCAGTGTGAGATCAACAACCTAAAAGTTTTTCTTGGCAAGGAGTTTGAGATCAAAGATTTGAGTCTTCTTAGATATTTTCTTGGAATTGAAGTTGCTAGATCCAAAAATAATTTCTTTCTATCGTAACACAAGTATGTGTTAAATCTCCTCCAAGTCTATAGGATGTTGAGATGTAGACCTTGTGAAACTCCCATTGAATCTAACCACTATTTGTAGGAAGATAAGGGCCACTAGTTCATTGATATCGGTCGTTATCAGACTAGTGGGAAAACTCATCTATTTGACCTTGACTAGACCAAACATCTCCTATGTAGTTGGGGTAGTTAGTTTATGCATGCCCCTACAACAAGGCATCTTGAGGTAGTATACCACATCCTTAGATATTTGAAAAAGAATCCAAATTGTGTACGTTGAAGTCTTTACCGATGCAAATTGTGTAGGATCACTGACAGGAGATCCACTTCTGGATATTACACATTTGTGGGAGGAAATCTTGTTACTTGGTGTAGCAAGAAGCAACCAATTGTAGCAAGATCAAGTGCAAAAGTAGAGTTTTGAGTCATAGAACACAAGATCTGGGAGATGCTATGGATTCGTGGCCTACTTAGAGAATTGGGCTTCCACTTTCAAGTTCCTATGCAGTTGTACTGTGACAATAAAGCCACAATTAGCATTTTTCATGATACATTTCAGCATGATAGGACCAAGCACATTGAAGTTGACAAACACTTCATCAAGGAGAAGTTACAAACCAAGCAGATATGTATTCCCTTCGTGATGACTAAAGATCAGTTGGCTGATATGTTCACCAAAGGTTTATGTAGTCCTAGTTTTAGTAGGCTTGTTGGCAAGCTGGGTATGCATAATATCTACATACTAGCTTGAGGAGGAGTGTTGCTGTATAAGAGTACAATCATGTAAGGGCATTAATGTATTTCACTTAATATAGGGTATACTTGTAAATATGTATATCAATCCATGTATTCTTATATTCTCCTTTTATAAGAAAGTACATGAGAGAGATTATTAACTCTCCATATATATTCCTCTCTCATTTTTCTTCTTCGTCTTCTTCTTCTTCTTTTTCTTCTACTTCCTTCTTCTTCACAAAACTCTAATTTTTCTATACTACACATAGTTCCACTTAAACGTCACTATGAAGTCTGAACTTGAGCTTGCATTTTTCTTCTAGTGTAAACCTGCAACCTAGACTCCCCCTTTCCACTAACACCATCAAAGTAATAAGAAGGAATAGGAACAGGAAGAGGTATAGACGAAGGCGACACTTCACAAAAACTCTCCCACTGAAGAGAAGGATTGACCGAAGAAAATAAGGGAATAAATTTAAAAGTTATTACATCTCGAGAAACAAACCTCTTCCTAGTTGGAGGATGATAGCACTTATATCCTTTCTGATTTGCAGCATAACCCAGAAAAATATAATTGAGTGTTTTATGATCAAGCTTGGTGCAATCAAATTTAGGGATACGTACAAAATAGATGTAACCAAAAGTTTTAAGTGAAAGGGGAAACAATGAAGATGATGGAGAATTTGATAAGTCTTGTCATCCACAAAAGTATTGAAGTGAAGTTGTTAATTTTGTGCTAGAATCAACAAAACAAAAAATTATAGAGGGGTGGGATTTTAGCTACGCATAAGAGTTCCCATTGAAGTATTGATATCGGCAGATTTTTGGAAGTTGTGTTTTCTTTTTCTTTTTCTTTTTTTTTTTTTTTTTTTGTTGAACTATGCTCATAACTGCTTTATGGCTTTGGTTTTCTAGGAGACTCCCAGCCTTGTCACCTAGCCTTGTGGTGGATAATCAAGGGGGGAGCTTAGAGGGTCTCTAACTGCTTTATGGCTTTTGGTTAAACAAGTTCAAATTAAGGGAATGGACACTATTTATTGATTGGAAATTTGAAATTATATGCAGATTAGGCTATTTATATGGTGCTATGCTTTTTTAGGCTCTGGGAACTTTTTTTTCTGAATATATATATAAATATATGTGTGTGTGTGTTTCAATTCTTCCATAGCTTTTTTCTCCACTGTTGAAATTAGTGATGGTTAGTTTTTTCATGACAGGTATTTGATTGCTGGTTTGAGAGTGGGTCTATGCCTTACGCTTATATCCATTATCCGTTTGAGAATGTTGACCTCTTTCAAAATAATTTCCCTGGGCATTTTGTGGCTGAGGGGCTAGATCAAACTCGTGGATGGTTTGCTTCTCATCTCCTAGATGTTTCTTTCAATTTTTTATTTTTCATTTTGTTAAATTTGAAATTATCTCTTTATTTGATTAATTATATGTTGATCATTAGCTGGTATCCCGTACTGTATAAAAATATGTGGGTTTTGTGTCTAATATGGAGCATCTCATCTTATTTTCAATGTATCCCTAAATTTCCTTGGCATGATGGCACCTAGGCTGCATGTGTTTTCAGCTTTTCCCGTACCTAACATTATATACTTGAGCTTCCATCCATCTGAAATATTGGTTTCTACTCATGCTTATATGGTAACTTGTCACTCTTCACTTTAGATATTTCTTTTTTGAGGGTTTGGTAACCTCTGAATGACCGATGTGAATCTTTTGTTTTTTTACCACAATTCTGGTAATAATTTTCTTCTAAATCTATTGGATTTCCTGTTTTGTTTGACATAAAATAGTGGCAATGACATGATTGAACTGACTGTAGGATAAAATTCATGTTATGTTCTGATCCTACTCTTGAGAAATAAGGACCATCAATTTGACAAATCAAGCAAGCCTGGTACTGGATTTCTATGTGTTACCTTTGCTTATGGCTGCAGGTTCTATACTCTTATGGTGTTGTCCACTGCATTATTTGGAAAACCTGCATTCAGGAATCTTATTTGCAATGGTCTGGTTCTGGCTAAGGATGGGAAAAAGATGAGTAAGAGATTGAAGAATTACCCTTCACCTATGGAAGTCATAGGTGATTATGGAGCTGTAAGTTGTCAATAATTAATGATTTACTTCTGATCATTTTATTTGATTCACTGCACTCTAGAATTGTTGTTGTTCTTGTTTTCCTTGACCAAAGGCTTAAAGTTCATTTATTTGCCCATGTTGTGTTATAAATACCTCTGTTGCACAGGATGCATTGCGATTATACCTTATCAATTCTCCAGTTGTGCGTGCAGAGCCTTTAAGGTTCAAAAAGGATGGAGTCTTCGGTGTTGTGAGTAGTATATGTGACATACATTTTGTTATGTTTTTTCTTGATTGTGTTTGACATGGTCTTATTCTATCACTTGTTTCACTAATCTTAAGTATGAGATATTTATATATTTTTCTATTACTAACCACTGACCCACTTGCTTATCAAAAAACAAAAAGTTTTCTTCAAAATTTCTGTTCTTTCTGTTTTGCACTAAATTTCTTGTTTTGATGCTCATGCAGGTGAAAGATGTCTTTCTTCCATGGTATAATGCTTATAGATTCCTTGTTCAGAATGCTAAGAGGCTTGAGGTTGAGATGTTTAAACCATTTGTGCCTATTGACTGGATAACCATTGAGATGTCATCAAATGTACTCGACCAGTGGATCAACTCTGCAACGGAAAGTCTGGTTCAGTTTGTCCGCCAAGAAATGGACGCATATAGGCTGTACACGGTTTTGTGCTTGCCTTTAATGATTTACTTGCACATTTGACAATTAATTTCATAAAAAGCCTCTATGTTACTGGGGTCCTTTAAATCCTCCTGGGTGCTTGTGTTGTCCGATGGTTTGAGTATGGGATAGTATTAATATAGCTCGTGCACTAAAATTTTATCTCAAAAAATGCTTGAAAATGAGCAATATATTCTAACATATTTAAAAGAACATAAAAAAATTATGTTAGAAAGATGCTATATTATTAGCTATATAGCTTTGTCAAAGAGTGCCTGTGGGGCTTTTAGGCCTAGCCTATCTAGAGCTACAATCAGCTTTAGGCCATGGTTGGGTTTCGGCCTTCAATTCTGAGTACCATGGACCCATATAAATATGATGCATCTAGGTCAGACCTAATGGCCAAAGTTGTTAGGCTTCAGTTTATGAATAATAAAGGCATTGAATTCCTGGCTTGCAATGAGTTTGAACCGGGGCTTAGGCTTTAGGGATTATGTCACATGCTGGGCTTGGGACAATTGTGGCCTTCCTACAAGTCCATTAGCTGTGTGACCTGTGTCCCTGTACGCATTGTTTTAGGGTAAGAAAGTGTGACATATAAGACCCATACTCATATACAGTGTCCATACCTGTACAATTCTAAGCTGACATATGTTGGCCTTATTTCATCATAATTGCGATTACTGGTGGTAATAGGTTTTTCATTTACATTTTTATAGGTGGTATCCTATCTTTTGAAATTTATTGACAACCTTACAAATATATATGTGCGGTTCAACCGTAAGAGACTAAAAGGCCGTACAGGAGAAGAAGACTGGAGGACAGCACTGTCAATTCTCTATCATGTATGATGGCTATCTATTTGGTCACACTCTGTAGATCGTTACTCTTTATGTGTTGCATGTTCATTGTTACATGATGTACCACATGACTTTATAACAAGTTGTATTCAGTCTTCTATTTTTCTTTTGCATTTCATTATATATTTAAAATGACTTGTTTTATGCCAAGTTTGATACACATTATATATAAGTAATGTGAAAGTACAACATACATAAAATATGGAGAAACCTAAACTGTATACAAGAGAATAGATACATGGAAATACATAGACAATATGAAGAGCAAGGAAGATAATACTGCTTTTTTTTTTCTTCTCTTTCTTATGAGGTAAAGGACAGAATTACTAATTTTAATATTGGAATACATACAAACTAGGTCTGAAACTGGGTCAAATTGCCAACTATTTACTCATGATTATTCCAGTATGAGCAGAACAGTAGCTTTATACCAAAAATAATATAGGAAAAAGTTCTGATATCAAAAGTGTGAAGATTGCAGAATATTAGAGATACTGAGGAGTTTGAAGGGTTTGTTCCATAGCCTTTCTCCAATCTTTATAAACTTGAAGCAAAATCAGTTGTCATACATTTTGGTTACTTCTTTTAACTGTAATTAGCTTTATCACTCATCTCTCTCTTTCTCTCACAACACTAAAAAACTCTCGTTTAAAGAGATGTTTGGGATTGTGTGCTAATAAAGGCTGGTTGCAGTGTCCTAGAGTATTATATGGAGGTGACCACTCCTTGCTTTCTGTATAGAACAACAACAATAACAACAATGTTGCTTTGAGCTTTGGTTCTGTGTCACAGAGTTGGTTTGCGTGTGCAAAGCTTTAATTCCGTTTGTGATTTGGTTTTGAGTGAAGGAATCTCTAACCCTAGAGAAGTCTTTTCCCCATTTGGATCGATTCATCGACCAATCGAGCTATAATGGCAGAAGCTGATTCCACTCCATCTCCTCTGGTCATTGCTCCTCTCTCATCAATGAAGTTGACTTGAGTAGTGCCTTGGAAGTTCAGATGAAGTCCAGAGATTCCTTGAAGGTGTGGCATCTGCAGATTGATTTCAAGAGCTTTGAACTTGAGGTATCAGAGGGGCTGTCTTCGGTGGTGGAAATGCGTAGGGGGAAACCACATCGGATTAAGTTTCCAGTGACGTTCCTGGAGAGGATTTTGGATTTCTTCAAGATGGTAACTGAGTCTGGTACAGCTGAAATCCCCAAGGAAACTTTTCATTTCTCCGGTGGTTGTTTGCTGTTATTGAAAGGAATGACTGGGGTTCTTTCATCAGGTTACGTGAATGGAGAGCTAAGGAGACTAATCAGTTTGTGGTCGTTCCGGAAGGGGATCAATAATAAGGTTGGGAAAGTTTTGGGAAAGTCCTTCTCCAGTTGTCTATTAAGG
>JAOXJP010013474.1:0-17679 GCA_025762735.1 Platanus orientalis | reverse complement strand
TCTAAACAGTATGTATGATGAAAAGGCTCTAGAGCCTGACGAATTCCCAACCTTGCTTTTTAAGTGGTGCTGGGATGTTATGGGTAAAGACATGTTAGCGGTCTTCCAGGTGTTTCATGCTTAGGACTAGTGGTGTAAGTCTTTGAATGTGACTTTTATCACGCTAATTCCGAAGAAAAAAGGATCCAAAAACATCAAGGACTTTAGGTCAATTAGTCTGGTAGGATGCTTGGACAAGCAACTGGCAAAGACTTTGTTTATACGTATTCAATCGGTTTAATCGAGTGTAATCTCAGTGTTTCAGAATGCTTTTCTGCCTGGAAGACAGATTATAGATTGTTCCTTGGTGGCGAATGAGTACATTGATGAGATGAGGAAGGTGGGCTGGGAGGGTTTGATTTGTAAGATTGACATGGAGAAGGCGTATGATCATGTCATCTAGGGTTATTTGGATTGGGTTCTAGGGCAGATGGGATTTGGATCAAAATGGAGAAACTAGATCAAAGTTTGTATTTCTTCCCCGTCTTTCTCTATGTTGGTGAATGACATTCTGAAGGGCTTCTTTAAAGGTAGCAAGGGCTTTCATCAAGGCAATCCTTTTTCTCCTTACTTGTTCATTATAGTGGTAGATTTACTGGGGAGGATGACGATGAAAGCAAGTTCGGTAGGGTTAATCAAAGGTTTTGAGTTATTGAGTGAAGGGCCTACTGTTCCTTTTATCCAATTTGCTGATAATTCCTTATTCTTGTTGAAAGCTGAGGTGGAGAGGATGAAGGACTTGAGGTGTATTCTCCTGATTGTGGAAGCGGCTACTGGGTTGAAGGTGAATTGGGCTAAATCCTCAATTAGTTCAGTGGAGATCTATTCTGATGTTGAAGAGATTGTTTCTATTTTGGGGTGTAATATTGCTCCTCTCCCTATCACTTATTTAGGTTTGCCTCTTGGTGCAAAATCATTTTTAAAGGAGATTTGGAATTCGGTGGTTGAGAAGGTAGGTCGGAGATTGGCCAATTGGAAAGGTCATTATCTTTCTAAGGGAGGCAAATTAGTACTCTTGAAGAGTGTGCTGGAAAGTCTTCCTTCTTATTTTCTCTCGCTTTTCCAGGCTCCTTGCTTAGTAATTAATCAACTTGAGCGAATTTGAGGGGATTTCTTATGGGGATCTTCATTGGATGTTAGGAAAATCCATTGGGTGGGATGGGAAGAGGTGTGTAGACCTTTAAAGCAAGGGGGATTAGGGATCCAGTCTTTGAAGATTGTCAATAGGGCTTTTCTTAACAAATGGCTTTGGAGGTTTGTGATGAACCGAGACACTATTTGGAGAAAGGTGGTGGCGGCAAGATATGGGGAGGAGCACTTTGGTTGGATTTTGAGATGTCTAAGTGGTGCTGCTAGGTGTAGTGTGTGGAAGGAGATTTATAAAAGATGGGAAGAGTTTTCCCGATTTGTCAAATTTCGGGTTAACAACGGTGAGTAAGTTTCTGGCATGACCCCTGGTGTGGGGACAAACCGCTAAAAGCTTTATTCCCTCTTTGTTATGAGTTGGCCGAGGATAAGTGGGGAGTTGTTAATGCCCACATGGTCAAGTTTAGGGTTTTGTGTTCTTGGAACATTCATCAAAGGAGGAACCTCAATGATTGCGAGATGGGGGAGATGGGCAGGTTGATGGATACTTTAGAGAAGTATGAGTTGGGGTGTGCAGAAAGTCAGGACAAGCTAGTGTGGAAACTAGATGAGAAGAATGGTTTCTCGGTTCGATCTATGTATCTCGCTCTTTGTTTCCAGCATAGGGAGGAAAATCCAGACACTTGTGTTTGGAATGCTTTGATTCCTCTGAAGATCTCCTTCTTTATGTGGCAATTATGGTGGAATAGAGTGCTGACGGTGGACAATCTAAGAATGAGGGGGATGATATTAACGAATTGGTGTGGTTTATGTGGTGCAAATGAGGAATCTTCAGAGCACCTTTTTCTTCATTGTCATTGGGTGAGGTTTTTTTGGGCCTATTTCTTGAGGCGTCTTGGGGTTTGTTGGGCTCATCCAGACTCTATTAACAGTCTTTTGATGTGCTGGCTGGGTCAAGTCATCAATGGTGGAAGAGAGAGGAGGGAGTTGTGGATGATGATCCCTGCAGCGCTGTGCTGGAGTATTTGGAAAGAGAGGAATAGGAGGTTTTTGGAGGATAAGGCTAGTCCGAGCCGACTCATATTGGATTATATTTTGGCTAAGATCTATGCATGGCTGTTTGTCAACTCGGCAAGGGAGAAACCTTCATTTCAATCTTGGATCTTTGACTGGGAATCTTGGATTGTATAATGTTTTTGTATTTCTTTGTTTTAGTTTTTTGGCAGTGTTCGTAGTAGGCATGCATGTCTTATGCGGCCAGATTGTATCGCCATGATGGCCTTTTTTTGTTTGATATTATCTTACTTTCCTCAACAAAAAAAAAAGGCATATTACCTCTAATGAAAGAGAGAGATGAACCAGCAGGATTGAGGCTAGATGCACTGTATGAATTATCATCCCCTGAAGGACCTGAATTAACCTTAAGGCTGAAGACGTGAACTGTACCCTTGTCACTTGAGACAGCGAGCCACTGTGCAGTAGATGAGAAAGCCAGGCTGTAGATCTCTGCTCTGTCTGCACCCCTCCGTACCTACATATAATATCTTATCAATTACACTATATCTAGGATTTCTACAACAGGAAAGCAGAAACAGTTTATGGAAATATGTCCAATGACTAGAACCAAGAACTGTAAGTCTGAACTACATAATATATGCAGAAAGAGCACCTCCGGTAAGAGATCGATACAGTGGTTCATAGTGTTTTATGTCCAAGTGATATTTAGAAAAGAAAATTTTGCAAACAAAGCTCAGGCATAAATATTGACCTGATACAAGAATTTTCAAATGCCCCATACAAACTAAATAAACATCATTTTCTATAGCTTGTATATATACTTGATTGATAAAATAATCAAATGACCAAGACATCTAAGGATTATCACCTTGATCTTACCGGGAACAGTGCCAACAAGAATGAAGGCTCCCGATGATAAATTTACAGCAAGTTGCCAAGTATCTAATAACACTGTTATTCTGTGGGGTAATAAGTTAGCCAACTCATTGGCAAAACAAGATCCATATAAACAGTCTCACTTTACTGGATCCACTCTTCCCTAGTATTCTTCCTTTTGTTCTTCATGAAGTTTGTCATCAGAAGCAGAAAAGCCAGTATTCTACAAGCCTTTCCAATATCTAGTGAGTAGGGATCTCCTACTCAATAGTCACACAATTGGGTACCAGCAGATCCCGGAGAAACTGAACCAAAGAACTAAAATATTTATGGAAGAAGCATAAAGGTCAAATTTATTAATAAAAGCACGGTAGCACAAGAAGTACACCATGCCCCCTTAACAGGGGACGAGACCCCTACCCGAAAACTAGGGAGTCCCACACGAAAGCCCAGACATGGAACCCCACTTCTTCGAAGGGGAGGAAATGAGAGACCCAGCTATACAACAAAACCCAGACCCACTCTATGATCATGTGAGTAGGCGAATATGAGTCCTCGGAGACTCTTGCATCCCACCTAGGGATAGGTCATGGATCTTCGACTAGAACCACGAGGACAGTAAAGAAGAAGACAAGTTTGGCATAACCCATGGCCGGTCAGTCAAACGTGTGCACAGAGTTCCAAATCTGCACAGCCCCTGAACATTGCAAGAATAGGTGATTGACTGACTCCAGGTCCTGCAAGCATAAGCAGCACCTGTTTGCCATGCAAAGACTCCAGGTTAAAAAACCAAGAATTGAACTTTAAACACACTTTATATAATCAAGATTTAATGAAAATAGAAGATGAAACTTCATTAGAGATGTTTCGAAGATTTGAAACAAGAAAAGACGGAGAAAAGATGAGAAAGAAACCCGAAAGGGTAATTCTGTAATTTCTGGACAAGATCCCGAAATTACCAAAATATCATTGGTCGTGCATCAGAAAATTCTAAAATTTGATGGGGTGATTCTGACATATATTAGAAGTATGTATACCAAATTTCAGGTTATTCCGAGATTTCTAGCTATATGAAATTATATAAAAACTCATGCTACAAACACCTTTTTTTTAAGAGGTAAAAGGCAAACTTTATTGAAAAGAAAGAAAGAAGCTAACATAAGAAGACATCACCAAGGAGGTGAAAAACAAGCAAAATGAAAAAAGAACAAAACAAAACAACGAAACTATATGTCCTTACACCAAACCGAATACCAAATAATCTCCTCAAAATCATCCCCAATGGACACCCACTCAAACAGGAAATTATAGATAGATAGGACCAGCTCCGCTCCCAAGCGCTCCTTGCCATAAAAAATTCGAGCATTCATTTTCTTCCAAATACCCAAACAAATGGCCCCCGGGAGGGCATGCCAAATGATGAGAGTCATCCTGTCGATGTCATTGATCCACCAGCCCCGAATCAAATCCTAAAAGTGATTAGGAAAGACCTAAAGGATCCAAAGATGAGAGAGGAAAAAACCCCAAACCCTGATCACCGCGGGACAATGCACAAAAAGATGATTGACTGATTCACTACCCTTCAAAGTAATCCCTACCCCATGATCCAAGTAATCCATCCCTACAAGGATTTCAAGCCAAGGCATAAGACTTGAAGAAGAAGGAGAAACATCACTTGTGAGAGCAAAACCAGCCAAAAACTTTTATGAATTTCTATTCTACCAATACAAAAATGTGCAGCCCTATATCTAGGCTCACAAACTCAAGAAAATAACAATAAACCAAATTAGAAACTCCTAAACTACTAGCTTACTTGATACCTTAGACTTTCCTAAGTTCAAAACTACTAAAACCTTGACTTTTAAAAAACACACTATGTCAAAATCAAGCCCTTCTAGAGTATTTCAACCAGCATTCTAAGAAGGTTCCACTTTGACTTGTTGACTCTCCAATATTACTAAAATACCATTAGCAATCATGCCTTATTACAAAAAATACCCAAAAACAAAATTTAAAATACCACTTCAGTCCTAAACTCTATTAACTCATAAAACATTAAGTAAAATAACTCTAAAAGACTCCATCATGTGTCCCAAAGATGTTCCTCCATGTGTTCCCATATGTCTTCTCGTGTAAGCCCCACCAAGAGGCATGTAGACCCCACATGGTCTTCCATGTCCGCATCAAACCAACTAAGGTTTCACCATTGTTATATCTTTCAATGATGCCAAGTTCAAAATTTGAGAGTTTCAATAATAAAGGTCAAATATTTCAAGTGATTCAAACACAATCTAAAAAAAAAAAATGGTGGCTCCAAGATCCTGCCTTCAAATTTTCAAAAGAGCTCTTATTTTATGATAAACTGATAACCAACCAAAATTTACTGGGAAAAAAACAACAAAAAAATAAAAAAAAGGAAGAAGATTATATCAGGACCATGATAACAACAGAAATAATGAATAAACAGAAAATAAACTTCAAAGAAATCAACCAAAAATATAAAGGACTATGAAGCAAAGGGCTAACATCCTGCCCTTTCAGGTAGAAGTCAGAGCTAAGCAAATCAAGAATTAACAAACATTTAAAGACACAAAATCAGTCTCTCAGACTAACAATCACAAAGACCAGTAATCAAAAAACACAGATCCCATCCAATATAAACCAGTATAGAAATCAGTCTTCTAGAAAACCAACAATCAAAACCAAGGGTACCATTATAGAGGGACCTATATTGCCAAATACATAACAATATTGGCTCCCATCAGATTATAAGACCAATATAAGGAGAGTCACACATGACTCCCCAAAATCATATAGGAAATGAACAGGTTCTTTAATAAAAGAATTAATGTTCATATCTTAGCCTTACAAATATTTGCTTGTTTCAAAGGGGAAAAAAGAAAGATTATAACGATCAGAGATAAAGCATTGAATGATAGAGAAAGAAATATATTAAACAGAGAAGCATTGCATGAGAAATACAATCCCAAGCAGGGATGGACCTAACTAGAGAAAATTATTTAAAAAAATGAAATCTAAATACAAGAGGAAAAAAAAACTAGCGAATTACCTAGATGGTGACAATAATAAGAGCACACACAACAACAAAATTACACAACCATATCCCACATCAAAGCCCACTGAGAATTATCAAAATCTGCCCGAATAGAAACCCGATCAACTAAGGATCCATAGACACAACAAAAAGCCTATGGAGAAACAACCAAATCACTTTAGGAATGCCATCTAATCTCTTATCCATCAACCATAAATAAGCTCATTGAATTTGTTCGAGAAGGATAAAGAAATGTTAAGTTGAGAGAGGAAGAAATCCCAAACTTTGCAAACTGCAAACCGTTAATCAATGAATAAAAAAGTAATAAAAATCAACCAATTCCTCATCCCTCATGCACAGCACACACTTGTTTACTAGATTCCATCATCTACTCTTTAAATGATTGAGAGGTAATCACTCTATATGAAAAAATTAACCTTGGAAGGAATCTCTGATTTTCAAATGCCTTTACGAGGAACATAAATATTTTTGGTGTTTTCCAAACTCAGACAGAATGAGTTAGTGGTGAACCTACCTGATTATTGCTATCCCACACCCACCCAACATATCCAAGGTTTGAAATTCAATTTAGGGATTAGATTGGTCCCAATCCGGTTCGAACATTCCATCTGACTCATGGCCTGATCCAATGCAAGGTCGATCCAAAGCTGATCCATGAAAGAAGCCTATTAACACCTAGAAAGTGGATCAAAGTCAGCCGGTTCCAATCCAAATTGGCCAATCCAATTCAGAGTGAGCCGATTTTCAAAATCATGGTATTTACATGTATACCCCACTATGAATACCAGGACAAAAATACCCCTACCATACAAATACTATGTACACCACTACATTCCAATGGCATCTTCTTGACACAGTTATAAAAATTTTAAATCTCTCTTTTAAGCTATGGTGGTCAATCTAATGCCTAAGTGTGCAGTGTTCACACTCCACTCCTAGAGTTCTAATCGAGGAACAACAAAGACATGCCTTATAGGTTCAATGTCATAAGCAATATCTTTGTCACTGGATGGCTAGATCTCATTTTTAGCATGCTTTTTAGGTTCTCTCTGGCTAGAGGCAAGGAAACCACTTAGCATACCATAAAAAGCATACCTCCACAACAGTTCCAATAAAAAACAAAATCCTGACATCAGAGTCCTTGGGATAATTTCAAGTGCAAAACCCAAACATAACAACAACAACAACAACAGCCTTATCCCAATTACTTGGGGTTGGCTACACAGATCTTGCTCTGCCACTCCACTCTAAGGTCATATTTGCCGTTAAATCACAAGCCGCCATGTCTCCCCTCATTACTTCAATCCAAGTCAATGTTGGCATCCCTCTTGTCCTTTTAGTGCCTTCAACTTTCATCATCTCACTCCTCACCGGCGCATTCATTGGTCTTCATTGCACATGACCAAAGCATCTCAGTCATTCTTCAATCTCAGCAACATTCATTCTATGTATGTGCTGTTTCGTGGCTGCCTAACATTCTACTCCATTAAGCATGGCTGATCTTATAGCCATCTTATAAAATTGTCCCTTCAATTTTAGAAGTATTCGTTTATCACACAACACTCCAAAAGCACCTCTCCACTTCAACCATCAAGCTAAAATTTTATAAGCAACATCATCTACAATATCACCCCCTTTGTGTATGATTGAACCAGAGGGACACATTTTTTTTTGCATAAGAGAAAAGGGATGAGAAATCCCTAAAGACTAAAAGACAAAGGGACTAATTACAAGAAAATACCAATCCCCAATCCCTTTTAGTATTGACTATCAAATAGTCCCCCCATATGTTTGTACAAGTATATTAATTCTTGTATCTCCTAACACCTTAAGTTTTTGGGAGAGTTGGTTAATTCACTGTCAACATAGTATCAAAGCAGGTTAAGTCACAAGTTTGAATCCTAGTGGAAGTATTTTTCGGGTGGTAGGGGTGTGCACATGTTTTGTGGACTCACGCTTGGCTCCCCAAGTATATTCCCAAGAGAGAACAGTGTTCTTCCTAAGGGGGGATGTAGAAGTATATTAATTCTCATATCTCCAAACACCTTAAGGTTTTGGGGGAGTTGGTTAATTCACTGTCAACAATGTTTACTATTTTGCCCCCAATAACAAACCAAGTCCTTTGCCCGGCAAAAAAATGTTATATGCCAGTTCCTTGCACCCTTCGAAAACCCCTCTTGTTACGCTCAAGCCAAATTAACCAATAGACTGTTGGGCAGACTAGTTTCCAAAGGGTGCTACCATTCTTTGTCGTTTTCCAAATACTCCATGCCGCAATCAACATATCAGCCCTACTAAAGAACACCCAAGCTAGGCCAATCTCCCTCAAGAACCACACCCAAATCGCATAAGCAAACAAACAATGGGTGAAAATGTGATCAATACTCTCACTGTCCTGCAAACAAAGAGGACAAGCATTGGGAATAACCATGCCGCAACCTTGAAACAAGTCAATAGTTGGAAGCCGACCGTTAGCCACAGTCGACAAGAAGAAAGCTACTTTAAATGGGAGGTTTATCTTCCAAATATCAGCCCAATAGAGATCTGGGGGAGCCTCATTCCAACACGCCTCTCTACAAGATTTGATAGAAAACACCCCATTTTTTGTATAGATCCAACTCAAAGAGTCTTCCACCTTCACCCTCAAGCTAAGATTCAATCAGGTTCACCATATCATCAATCTTCTAGTCATTCAAACCTCTACGAAGATCCACATTCCATGTCCCTCCATCCCCCTACGGAATCCAATAATCCGCTACCATTACCTCCCTATTTTCCCTATTTTTTGCCTCAGAAAATAAATTAGGGTGTTCCACCATAAGAGGTCTAGGCAAGCACCAGCAATCCACCCAGAACCTTGTTTTGGACCCCGAACCCACTTCAATCTTGATCCCCCTTTTGAAATCATTCAACGAATTCATAATTGCCCTCCAACAACTACACCCATAAGGCAAGATAGAACCTTTAGATTCCCATTCATTTGCTAGCCCATATTTATCAACAACAATTTGACACCACAAACTTTCCTTTTCATTGCCAAATCTCCATAAACATTTGGCGAGAAGCACCTTGTTTATCTCCCGAATCCTTATTTACCCCAAGCCCCCCATATTCCTTAGGCTTACACACATCATCCCATGCCACTAAATGCATTCCGTCTCCTTTGACCACTTCTGCCCCGAAGGAATTCTCTTTGACATTGTTCAATTTTCTTCTCAACCGACGTTGGAATCTTAAATATAGAGAAAGGAAGTAGGTTGGAAGGCTCACCACGACCGAATTAATAAGGACCACTTTCACTCCTTTAGATAATAGACTCCCTTTCCAACCTACCAATCTTTTCTGGATTCAAGATACAACAAGGTTCCACGGAACAATACTCTTATAGGAAGCACCAAGAGGAAGACCAAGATAGGTAGTCAGAAAAGACCCCACCAACCAGCCCAAACAGTCAGCCAATCTACCAATTTTCTCTACCCTACCAACTCCAATCATTATGATTTTATGAAGATTCACCTTTAAGCCAAAGACAGCTTCAAAACAACGAATCACACATCTTAAGCACATAACCTATTCCACCGAAGCTCTATACATGATAAGGGTGTCATCAACAAATTACAAATGAGAAGCTGCCAACCCATTGTCTTTAACCTGGAAGCCTTCCAATAATCCACCCAGAAAAGCCCTTGAAAGAAGGGCTCCGAAAGCCTCAGCCACAATTAAGAAGAGAAAGGGAGAAAGAGGATCACCCTGCCTTAGGCCTCTCGTGCCATGATAAAATTCAACAAAAGTCCCATTCAACAAAATCGAAAAGGAAGCTATTTAAATCTATTGTTGTTGACTGATTAACCCAGAGAGAGAAAGAGCAAAAGGAACTAAATTGTGAAACCAGTACTGAAATTTGACATTCAATCTTCAAAAACCTTACAATTACTTATGGCTAAACAAGAGGCATTTAGTTCATTAACATTGACCAAACCTTCACATCAAATATATGATTGACATGATGATCCTAACAAAGGTAAAAATTCAGGTGTGCCCTTTTTCCTCCAACTTTTTTTCTAATAATAAGCGTGATATAAGGGAACATCCCATTGACAAAAAAAAAAATTAAAGAAAAATTAGACCATAAAGCTACCTGCTTGAGATTCACAATGCCTTAAAGAAACTAAACATTAGTTGACGCTTTAGAGAATAGACTCCCACATAGTAGTCAGCACATAAGGAGGAATTACCTAAAAAAAAAAGTAAATAAATAAAAGAAAAATTGAAAATAACAACAAAAAAGATAACCAGTGAAAAGGAGTTCCAAAATATACTTGATCACATACGCCATGCCATAGAACCAACATTATCCTCATATGCCAAGTTATTGCATTCCAAAATACTCCATATGATAGCTGGTAAAACCATCCTCGAAAGGATACAACTAGTTAAGCAGAAGCACCCATCCTTCACCCTCAAGAAGCTAAAAAAAGTGTTGGGGATGCCATAAACCATTATACACAACAGAAATAGGGACCCACTATGCTTGAAAATTAACAATGAATGAGATTGTAGATTATGTAACACCCCACACATATTCGCACATATGTCACACATGTTTCGCACACATTTTGCACACACTTAGAATGATTTGAACGTTTATGTATTAGACTGCAAACTTATGCAACTTTAGAAACACACCAATAAAAATGTAGAAAAAATTAGTGAACAAACTTCATGTTAATAGAAAAGTATCAAAGTCTAGATTCCAACGCCACAAACAACGAGCAAATCAGAAACGAAACAAAGAAACTATGGGCATTTGAACACAAGAAGGTAAGAAGCAGAAAAAAAAATTTGGCCGAAGGCTGATCAATCGGAAGGACCCCCGATCGATCGGATCGCACGACACGTTTTTAGAAACTTGATTTTTTTGAGTTTTTACTTCAAGGGAGTTTCCTAATTGGATTTAAAAACCTCTAGGATCTATATAAGAGTATTTTTCGCCATAATTCGATACCAAATTGTTAAAAGCAAAAGATAAAGGAAAAAAACAAAGAAAAAGCTACGGTTTGAAGCCAGGTTTGAGGATTTATGAAGAAGGAACATAAAATTTCAATTTAGTTTCATTTTTAAACCAAGAGGTATATAAACTTGAACACTTTTGACACTGTTTTGATTGTTCTTAGGTTCTTAGAACCGTTCTTCTTTGTCAAAATCTGTGAAGGTTTTGTTTGATCTGAATTCTTAGAAACAAGGTTTTTGCAAAGGAAAATCTGTTTTGTAACCTACTTACACACTTGGCATCGTTTTGTTTGATATTAGGTTCTTAGATTCATTTTATTCACTGGTTCTGCAAAGAAACTTGATGTTTTGATTTAATTAGGTTTTTTTACATGTTTTTTCTATGAGAAAAATTTTGTTTTCAAGCAAATTCATATTCTACCTCTTGTTTTTTATTCAAATAGGTTCTTAGATGATTTTAATCTCTGTTTTGCAAAAACAAAGATTGTTCTACTCAGTTTTCAAATTGTTTTGACAGAATCTCATGTTTTTTATAAAAGTTTTCAAAGGATTTTTAGTAAACTTATTTTTAAAAGCTTGTTTTAAAGGACTTTGTTATATCAATCTATAGAGCTATGTGTTTAGGTGGGTCAGATTCTTTATTTATATTTTGCTTCAAAGAAATACATTATTGAATGATTAATGATTGTTCAGAAGATTAGTTTTGAGCTGCTTTGATATTTGCTAGTTTATGTGTAAAGCTTATGTATCTGTTTTGATGAGATTATATGTTTAGTTATTGACATGAGACCCATTTGCTATCAAAGAGGAATATTTGATGGAGTCCCTCATCGGGTTTAAATAGATATGATTAGGTATCCTATTTGTCGGGTCACATTAATTGACGATGTCTATTTGATGTTAGCCACCAATTGTGAGACAGTGGTATCCTACCATCGGATTGTAGATGGGTTCGCACCACAAACTTGGGTTCAAAACCCGTTTTCACCTATTTATCTATATAAAAAAATGATTGTAGATGGATTCATTCTGTTATGTTATATTACATGTTATCTACCAACACATTATGTGTGTTGGATTTTCGGTATATGATTTAGTTATTTGTTACCTAGTTTATAATACATGTGGGGAGATTTAGATATTTGTTTCAGGAGGTCTCATATATGTATATCTGTTTCACTATTTGTTCAATTCAATTCAGTATTCCAGTTCTATATTTCAAATTATGTTTATGTTCAGTTATACATCTTGATTTATGTTCTGATCCGTTATTTGTTGTATCTTAGATTAGAAACATTATTTTCAGTTTGTAAGAGATTATGTTAACGTAAACGTTTTGAAAACATACTTCGTTTTGTTTTGATTATGAAAATATTTGTGTTCACTGACCCAATTATTTAAGCATGTTAGTAGTGTTCCTGTTTGTTTACAAAGTCGATCACACTTACAGAGTTGACACCGTTGTTTTCAAATGACGAGGATGACAAGGTGGATCAGTAGCCTGGATTCCAAAGAGAGAGCGATGATGGAGATTTAGTTTAGTTTATTTTCAGACATGAGACATTATGTTATTTTATTTCAGTATTTGTTTAGAGACATTTGATTCAGTTTAGTTCTATTTGATAAGATGTCATACGTTAGTTTGATTTTTAGTTTTATGGAGATGGTTTGTTATTGTTATTCAGATTATGTCAGACTATGCATTTTATTTATGGATTATGGTTTGTGGATTTTAAATTGAATGGAACAGAATGATTATGGTTTGTTTATGCAAATTCCACTATGTATATATGAAAGGAAAAATGCGAAAAAATTATTAAGCAAATTTGAAAAACATTGATATGAATGAATTAATGTCACGTACCAAAATTCATAACCTTATAGGTATGGGTTTAGGGCGCGACAAATTATCCATCCAAAAATTGAGGTTAATGAATTGATTGGACTCACAATGCTCTAAACATAAGATACAGCACTTTGGAGATGATCTTCCCCGGACTAATTAAATGATATTTTTATAGCTAAGATGATTAAATGTGGAATTTTTATCTAAAGAAGATGTCTAGATATAGAACGCCATTTTGGAGAGGACTGAACCATCCCAAACAAACTTCAATGGTAAAAGGTCAATAAAAGATGCAACATTGAAAGATTTCACCAACACCACTCTCTTTGTTAATATAAGAAAATTTTCACTAAGAGGGGACAAGCTATCCCCAAAAAACCAACAACACTCCTTTGGCTTCCCATTTATAAAAAATCTATCGTAGTTCTATTTCAACCAAGACATTTTGCTCATTCAACCAAGGAGAGCAGCAGAAAGACAATAGACCAGTCATTCAAATTACCCCCAAAATTAGGAACCCAAATGTCTCAACCCACTTCCTCACCATACCATTCCACCAAAGATCCTTACCCAAACATATCGGCTAAGAAAGGCCAAATAAAGGGTAGAGTGCCCACACCATAAATATTTCCAAAACAAACTCTATTACCCCTTTTTGAACACTTTCAAAATACCCTTCCAAGTGCTTGTACCATAGAAATTGGTCACATCACATGCATCAGAACCTTCTTTACCATCATATTTCCTCAATGATATTGCCCCATCAACCATCCATTTCCTCCCCAAATCTCCATAATCATAAACCAAGGAAAGCCACATTCATGACCATTAGTGGTGGAAGCCTAAACCACGCACCTCCTCAATCTTACATGGGCAGTCCAGACTCCAATGTTATCTCAACTTGAGAAGATTGAAATAGATGGTTTGCGCAATTTGTAACCAAAAATAGTTGGGATGTAATAGCATGCCTTGATTTGGCATTTTTTCTCCGTATGCTTGACATTTCTAGGGTGTTTCCTTTCTCCTTCAAGAGTCACGTCTTGGGGTGGTGGCTTAGAGATCTTGAAGGGACCCTTAGTTCCATTTGGCTTCCCTGCCCTCAGGTCATTTGTTGGGGTATCTAGAAGGAGAGGAACAGAAAAATCTTTGAGGGTATTATTACCTCTCCAGATAAGTTGGTCATTTCTATGGTTAGAACATTATAAGATTGGTGTTCTTCTTCTAGGTACTTCGAGATTGAGGGTTGGGACTTGTTTTGGAGGTCCCCGAGTTAGCGGGGTTCTCTTGTGGGGCCTTGGTTGTCTTTTGGCAGTTGTATGCTAGGCCTTTTTGGTTCGCTTTCGGTTGCTTTTTGTTTTCTTTGGGTGTGTGTGTTGTTGTTCGCACCTTCTTGGTGCTTCTTGTTGCTTTCCCATTTTCTAATGAAATTATCTTTCAAAAAAATAAAATAGCATGCCTTAAAACTGTGTGTAGAAGCAATACAAAGGCATGGAATAGAACATGGGAATAGGGTTGATTAACTTGTAGAGTGATGTAGATGTGGGAAGAATCCACCTCCTTGGATTTAGATCTCTCATGCAAAAACAGAGAACTAGGCACCTCCAACGTCTATAATTTTATGAACTCTCAAAAGAGTTTTGTATTTCATTAACTTAGAAGTTGTTAAATAAAAGGACTTGTACACATCTTTATATTGGGGCTGAACTCTATTTAGATTCTGAGTATACAACAAATATATAGCCATGAATGGTAACTCAAATTTACCATATAAAGTAAAAAATTTGTTCACTCTTGGGAGTATCCAACTCATGCCCAAACTCAATTTCAGAGACTTGGAAGACTCCTAATTTAAATAATGACTATGATACCTTTTGCGAGGGGAGGGGAGATATAAGCTAGAATGGAACACACAAGTCCATGACCTCGTAGTTGTAATTGAGCTATCATGCCCAATCCCTAATAACCATTTTCGTTTTGATGGGAAAGCTGGGATTGAACTTGTGACCTCATGTTGCAGTGCAGAACCTCATTGAACTACTAGATGAAGCCAAAATCACATAATTTGTACAAATATAGAGTTAAATTTCTGAACAAATAAAAATGAGATGATGTAATGAATCCATAGATGGTTCTAATAGTCTGTCTAACCAACAACAGAAGTCATAAAAATGAAGATACTCCAATTGCATGCTTTATTATACAAGATCCCAAATTATGTGCAGTTAAATTTGTCCTGAAGGGGAGGGGGAAAAGGAGAGAAACATGAATTAACACATAATTACTAGGAAAACATGAGATAAATCACATGAAATATGTTAGGGAGAGTATTCAACTAAAAAGACCTTTTAGTCTAGTAGATGAGACTGAAAGTATGTCTAGACTCTGACAAATAGTAGTTCAGACCATTGGGTTTATAGAATTGGATACGAAATCCAAATTTTAAAGTAGTTTTTCCTCCTCAGTTTATTTTTCATTTCTAATTAATTTCAAAACTTAAACCCCTACCAACCCCACCAAAAAGATCTCACCATGAAAAGAAGTAGAGAAAGGTTTTCTGGTTGCATAACCAGGGGACAAAAGATGAAGGTGACCAACAACTGAGGAACTGAAATGCGATTAGAGTAAAGATCTATCTACTACTAGAGAGTTATACAACAACTAACAAGGTGAAAGTGGGAGCAAGACGAAGAGCAGCAACCAGCAGTTTAACCAGAAGACTAAAATATCAAAGAACCCTCAACATAACCAAGTGGGAACAGTGTCATTCATTTTTCTGAAGGTCATTGAATTTGCAATCTTACAGTTTTATCCTGGCACAAAGAAACGTAATAAACCACTGAGATTGATCTTTGTAATAGTACCAAGAAGGTATTTTTCTCAACTGAGAAAGATCATGACCTTACTCCGCAGGACCTTTGCCTCCTTGTCAAAATGCCGTAGGCATTAGCACCCCCTCATTTGATGCTTACTTAAACCTAAGTTCCCATTTCATGCAACTAAGGTTTAGACTTTTAAAGAAAACCAAATTCTCCTAACGCACAGAACAGCTGAAAATGAAACACAGTTCCTTAACAGAAACCAAAAGGCAGAACAAAATGTTACTTTAAAAAATAAATGAAATTGCAACACTAAAGGTGTTCTTAGTAAATAAAGGAAGAAATTTTTAAAGTTCCACATACTTCCTGAAGAAGAGTCCCATCAACCGTATTGAATATCCTAACCAGAGTACCCTTGCTGCTGGCTGTAGCGAGCAGTCGCCCATCCTGTGTAAGTGCAAAACAAGCAATCCTCGAATCATGAGCCATGATGAACTTCGTTCGCTTTGACCCATAATGCTCAACCCTAACCTGGCCCTTCTGCAACCCAGGGCAAACCAACACAGGCGAACCCGACACCTGTGACAACGCACAGAGCCCCTTCGGATTGGGAAACGTCTCAATTTGATGCAACTTCTTCAGGTTCGCAAAATTGTACACGAAGATCTTCTGATCTAAGACAACAACAATTCGGTCCCGCCGCAGCCGGACCGCGCGAACCTCACTTCGAAACGACAGCTCGCCGATGTACCGGCCCTCGTGATCGTTCCAAATCATGACCTTGTTGACCGGGTACTGCGGATCAGGCCCGCCCCCAACGAGTACAAGAATATTGCATCGGAAAAGCATCTCCACAATGCCGATACCTCCTCCATGATCGAAATCTCGCCGGAAGAGCTCCCGAAAGGGATCGCAGTTATAGATCCGGAATCCTTGATCTGTTCCCGCAGAAAAGCAGCCATAGTCCTGATTAAAGGAAACGTGAAAGAGCGACGGGACCGAAGACGGCGACGGAGACAGATTATCACTGAAATTCGGGTAGAAGTTGGGGTTTTCAACAGAACGAGAGGTCGAAGAAGGGGTATTTAAATCGGCAGGAGCTTCTACTTCTTCATCTCCGTCTTCTTCGTGTTCCTCAGCTTCTTCTCTTGGTTGTTGCAGGGTCGAATAAGGATCTCCTGCAATCCGCGATTGGTTCGTGAATGATGTGTGTTCGTGTTGAGGAGCAGAAAGAAAGCTGGAATTAGGATCGGGGTTGGCGTTAGGGTTTGGCTCAGGGAGCGGCCATGAAGGAGAAGAACGGGCGGATAGAGCCGCCATGGAAGGGTTTTGAAATTCTGAGAATTTTAGGGGCAACTGAAAACCATCAGGATATTAGGCTGCAGGGAGATGGAGGGAATATTAAAGCTGGCTTCAAACTTCCGGAAGCTCCAACAAGTTAGTAGTCGTAGATAACGTGCCTTTCATCGTTTCTTGCTGCGTACAGCGTACTACTTATTGTCTGTACTCTATTTTGAAAGGATTAATTTTAATCATATTTATCACTTTATTATTTGCGTTAAACAAGGCCTTTTTTTTTATTACGAAACAAAAGTCCGGATTCTCTATGCAAAATTGGAGCGCGTGTGTAAGCGACTGGAAACACTCACATCAATACTAAAAGTGATAAGCAGCAACAACAACAACAATAACAACAAGAAGCAGCCTTATCCCAGCTATTTGGGGTCGGCTACATGAATCCTGTTCCGTCATTTCACTCTGTTTCAAGCCTTATCTGCTGTTAAATTACAAGCTGTCATGTCCCTCTTTACTACCTTTACCCAGGTCAATTTTGGTCTTCCTCTATTCCTTCTAGCACCTTCAACTTGTATTGTCTCACTTCGCCTCACTGGTACAGTCATTGGTCTTCGTTG
>JAOXJP010013454.1:0-17679 GCA_025762735.1 Platanus orientalis | reverse complement strand
AATGGCGGAACAGGATTCGTGTAGCCGACCCCAAATAGTTGGGATAAGGCTGTTTGTTGTTGTTGTTGTTGTTGTTGCTTTAAGCATTAAGTAGTTGTTCTAGTGATGTTGGAAGAGAGTCAGGACTCAACCCAAACTATGGGTGAGACCCAAACAGTGGGAGCCTCTAGCAGAAGTGAAGTAAGCCATATCCAAATAGTTGGAGATGCATCACACCCTCAGATCACCAATATGAAGTTAGATAGTAGCAACTATCTAACTTGGTCCAAATCTGTCTTAATCTATATTCAAGGGAGAGATAAGGAAGAGTATCTGACCGGTGAGATGGAGATACCCTCCCGCAATGATCCTCGTTATAGAAAGTGGAAAATGGATAATGCAACTGTCATGGGGTGGTTATTGAACTCCATGAAGCCGGAAATCAGTGATCACTTCTTGTTTCTAGAAACAGCCCATCAAATATGGGATGCCTTAGCAAAATCTTACTCTCAGATGGACCATTCAGCCAAGGTGTATGAGTTAAGACAGAGGATTACTCAGTTTAAGCAAGGAAACAAGCCGCTTGCTCTTTATTATTCCTCATTGCAAAAGATGTGAGATGGATTGGATCACTATACTATGTATTGCCCCACTTATGGGCCGAATATCATCGAATATAAGAAACATGTTGAAAGCATTCAAGTCTTTGAATTCTTAGTTGGGCTAAATTCTGAGTATAAACAAGTGCAGGTCCGACTTCTCGGAAAGGATCCCTTGCCCTCCTTAAATGAGGTGTATGCTTACATTCATAGAGAGGAAGGGAGCCAAAGAGTGATGAATGTGTCCTTTGAGAAATCAGCACTTATCTCTACTTCTCATAGAGGAAGCCGTGGTATCAATTATGGGCATGGTCATGGTGGTAGACTGCCCTTCACTTCTGATGATCGAGATCGGCTCAAGTGTGACCATTGTGGTCGGTAGCGGCATACTAAAGACCAGTGTTGGGATCTCCATGGCCGGCCACATGAACCCCCTCTATGTTCTTCTACACACAGTGGATCCAGTAGTAATCGAGGATGCCGGCTAGGGGCTAGCAAATTTAATGTTCACTCAGTGACTTCTTCACCTACAGAAATGGCAACTCCGACCTCTCTGCCTCCCAATTCGTTAGATGGGGACCTATCTAGGAAGGAGATTGAGGCATTTAGACGCTTTGTCTCTTATTTGGACCATCCTTCCAGTGCTCCATTTTCATCCTTTTCATATTCAAGTACATATGCATATGCTTTGTCTGCCTCTGTTTCTAGTCACCCGAGCTCCTGGATTATTGATTCCGGGGCCTCCCACCATATGACTAGTATGCCATCTCTTTTTACCTCTTATAATATTTGTTCAGGCTAAGACAAGGTCCAAATTGCAAATGGTTCATTATCTTCTATTGCTAGATAGGGTGATATTCATCTCACCTCTGATTTATGCTTGTTATTTGTGTTGCATGTTCCTCAGTTCAATCTTAATTTATTATCCATCAATTATATTACCAAAGCTCTTAACTGTTATGTTACTTTTTTTCCTTTTCATGTTATGTTTCAGGATATGGTGACAACGAAGATAATTGGTTTGGGACATGAGAAAAATGGCTTCTACCTTCTACATTTTAGTTTCCCAGTAGCTACTCCAACAATAAAGCGGGACGTTTCTTCTTCTGGATCAGATGAGTTGTTCACTTGGCATCACCGTTTGGGTCATTTGTCTTTTTTGTGTTGAAAAAAATGTTTCCTCAATTTTCTTATTCCAAGTTTAATTTTTTTGTAAACCATGTCAGTTGACTAAGCATTGTAGGTCTGTTTATCCACTTAGTAATAATAAAAAAAAGTTTTGTTCTTTTTTCTCTTGTGCACTCTGATGTGTGGGGACCCTCCCCTACAAACTCTTAGTTTGGTTTTCGATACTTTATGACATTTGTGGATGATTGCTCACGTGCTACTTAGGTTTATCTGTTGAAGAAGAAGAGTGATGTTTGTGCAATTTTCAAATCTTTTCATAGTATGGTTACCACTCAGTTTAACACCAAACTTCGAGTTCTCCAGTCAGACAATGGTGGCAAATATCTCTCTCTGGATTTTTTCTTTCCTTGATACATCTGGCATCATTCACTACACTACCTGCCCGGGCACCCCTGAGCAAAATGGGGGAATTGAACGCAAGAAAAGACACTTATTGGAGATTGCTTGTGTGATCCTGTTTACAATGAATGTGCCACGGACTTTTTGGTTTGAGGCCATTCAAATAGTTGGTCACTTTATTAATCGAAAGCATTCACATGTTCTTACTCATCAGTCCCCAGTTGAAATTTTGTTTTTTGACTCTTCAGTATTTCCCTTACCACCCAAGACCTTTGATTGCATCTGTTATGTCCATGCACCAAAATCTGATCAAACCAAGTTAGATCCAAAGGCACTTGAGTGCGTTTTTTTGGGCTATGGGGTGAATCAGAAAGGGTATAAATGCTTTCATCCACCGACTTGTCGCTACTTTGTTTCTCATGATGTAACCTATTTTTAGTCCATTCCTTTCTTCTCTTCACTTGGAATTTCTCTTCAGGGGGAGCCATTCGTCCATGCAGAGTTGAACAGTACTACTCCACTTCCTATCCCTATTCTTGTTCTAGTTCCATCATATCAGTTTGATGGCAAAAGCAGTCTTTGTAAAAATGGGGAGTTACAGGTGTATACGCGATGAAAGAAACATAGAGCACAAGAGGATGAAAGAGGAACTCAAGACCAAAATTCTCATGACCCACTCCAAGTGCCAACTTCTACACCAATTCCTGAGCAAGGTAATAACCCTTCTTCTCCTTCCCCACTTCATGATATTTGGACCTGCCTATTGCTCATAGAAATGGTGTTCGGACTTGTACACAGCACCCGACTTGTACACAACACCCTATATCCAATTTTGTGTCCTATAACTCCTTATTGCCCTCTTTTCGTAGCTTCTCTATGGCCTTGTCTTTTATGTCTATTCCTCACAATGTACCTGAAGCCTTAGCACAATCAGAATGGAATGATGCAATGGTGAAGGAAATGAAAGCATTAGAAAAAAATAATATGTAGGAGTTGGTTGATCTTCCTAGAGGAAAGAAACTAGTGGGATGTAAGGGGGTATTCACAGTTAAGTACAAGTCAAATGGCTTTGTGGAGAGATATAAAGCATGTTTTGTTGCCAAAGGCTTTACTTAGACATTTGGCATTGACTATTAGGAAACATTTGCTCCTGTTGCCAAAATGAATTTGGTAAGGGTGCTTATTTCCCTGACATCGAACTAGAATTGGCCACTTTTTCAATTTGATGTAAAGAATGCCTTCCTACATGGTGACGAGGAAGAGATCTATATGTTTACTCCACCAAGCTTTACTCTGCCGAATGCTGATGGGAAAGCTTGTAAGTTGGAGAAAGGCTTATATGGCTTGAAACAATCACCTTGTGTTTGGTTTGAACGATTTAGATCAACCATGTTGAAGTCTAGCTACATACAAGCTCAAGTCGATCACACCTTGTTCGTTAAAAGACAGGGTTCCAAGATAACAACGTTGCTAGTATATGTGGATGACATTGTGGTCACAAGTAATGATGGAGTTAAAGTGGCACGGTTGAAAGGAAGTCTCGCACAGGAATTCGAAATCAAGGACCTTGGCTCTCTAAAATACTTTCTTAGAATTGAAGTTGCCAAAGCCCGATAAGGCATCTTTCTTTCTCAGAGGAAGTATGTGTTGGATTTGTTAAAGGACTCAGGCATGGAAGGTTGTAAGCCTTGTGCCACACCCATTGAGATGAATCATCGCCTTAAGGAGAATGATAGTGCACGACTTATTGATGTTGGTAGATTTCAGAAACTGGTAGGGCACCTCATTTATCTATCTCTTACTTGTCCGAACATTACCTATGTTATTGGTGTGGTTAGTTAGTTTATCCATGCACTTACCCAAGACTATATGGAGGTTGTCTATCGAATTCTCAAATATTTAAAGGGCTACCTAGGAATGGGTCTCTTGTATAGGAGATACGAACACCAACATGTTGAGGTTTACACTGATGCTAATTGGGCAGGGTTGCTTACTGACCACCGGTCTGCATCCGGATGATGTTCGCTTGGAGGTAATTTAGTCACCTGGCGAAGTAAAAAACAATCTCTAGTTGCCCGATGGCTCATGGGATTTGTGAATCATTGTGGTTAAAAATGTTGTTATTCGAAGTGGGATTTCCCGTAAAGAGACCCATGCATCTCTACTGTGACAACAAAGCCACAATTAGCATTGCATATGACCTTGTGCAACATGATCGTACTAAACATGTGGAGGTTGATCGTCACTTTATGAAAGACCATCTTAAGAAAGGGACCCATTGTACTCCCTTTCTTCACACTTATGATCAATTGGCTAATATCTTTACTAAAGGACTTAGTGGAACACATTTTCCGTACCTTGTGGGCAAGTTGGGAATTCTCAATATCTATTCTCCAGCTTTAGGGGGAGTGTTGGCATATGTGTATAATGGTATTTATGTCACAATATATGTACGTATGTAGACCCAAGTATTGGTGTATAAGAGTTTATGAATAAATACATAGTATGTAGAGAACATCTCTAACATATGCTATTCTCACAAAATACATCGTATGACTCTCTCTCTTATTCTCTCTCTTGTTCTTCCCTTTTTTTTCTCTTTTTCTTCTTGTTTTCTCACTTGCAAGTATCCAAGTAATAGAGCAAAAAAAATTGAAACAAGAAAAATAGTCACACATGATACAAGGATTTATGTGGTTTAGCAATGTGCCAATGTCCCTGTGCATATATGATCTGAAAGAGCTTCCACTATACTAAGATTAATGTAAAATAAGCATGCAACTAAGATTAATGTAAAATAAGCCTGTAACTAGGACATACATGTAGACAACCCAACTCCTAATCCCAAGTCAGGTAGCAAAGCAAGTTTTCGAACCCGAAAGAAACCGTTATAGAAGTAATAAAATAAATAAAAAGGAAAACCACAAAAATTTTACATGGCAAAATTACTTCTTTTTGCTTCAAGGACCCTGCCCTTTTTTTTTTATGAGGGGGGGGGGGGGGTTATGAATATCACACAATCCCTTGGCATCTATAACTAGTGGGGCCCTACAAAACCCATTATAATCCATAGGGGACCAAGGTATTATGGGAAGTGATTTGAGATGTCAACATAACAATGACCAAGATATAGGGATAAGTGAGTGATTCTTCCAGAAGAAGTTAAACCATCTAGCGATAAACTGAGGTGGCTGTAGAAAACCTGGTCAATTCTGTTTATGAAAGATAGGTAGAGCTGATAGAGATAACTGTTATCTTTATACATGAATGTTGCATTCATTTTGATGTAGAGGCATCTTTATGTGCTGGTTCGTGCGCTAAGAGTCACAAAGAAGAGGCTCACATCTACAGAAAAAGGGAGAAAATAGGGTGATGATGTGGTTGTTAAACTAGGTTTTATAGTACCCTTGGTTTTCCTATGTTTGAATATCTTTATAGCATAGGTGGTTCATTTTTCTAGGACCAATTTTGTGAGACTTAACAGTTCAAATTAGAGGTTCTTATCATATTTAATATCTCTAGAAAATCTTGTTGAATTATCCTAGGTGTGTCTTTATTAACAACTCTCTAAATAGTTGTGCTGACTTTTTTACTTGCATGTACCTATTAAAGAATCTCTTAGGAAGGGTCTTTTCTTTATACAATTGTGTGTGTTAAAGTTTGCTCTCATCCTTGGAATGTTTGGGTCTCCTAGGTGTTGAAGTCATGGGGGTTCTACCAATGTAAGGTTATAAGTGTCATGATGTATCTACCAATGTAAGGGTATAAGTGTTTTGATGTACACATAAGGGTATCTTTGGTATCACACCAAAGAATACCACATATATATATATATATAAACATATATAATAAAATATGTATGGAAGGAAATATACACTCATACGATTACTGCTCTCTCTCTTTCTTTTTGTTCTTAGTCTTCTTCGTTTATTTCTTCATCATCTCATCTTCTTGCATACAACATATATCCGATCAACGATTTCATCTTGGTATTGGAGCGGGGGGAGACACTGACATTGAAGAGGAGCCGAAAGCAAGGTTGACGTTAGTCATACAGACGTTGACGTCAGCCAGGTTGTACACGTGTCAAATCAGGCCGAGGTTAGGGTTTGGTTCGGAATGATGTGGAGAGATATTATGTGTGAAGAGATGATAGCTTTAGAAAAGAGTGGGACATGAGAACTTGTTGATCTTTCATTGGAAAAGCAGCCCGTGGGATGCAAGTGGGTCTATACTGTCAAATATAAGGTAGATGGATCAATTAATAGATACAAAGCAAAGTTGGTCGCAAAAGAATAGACCCAAACATATGGGATTAACTAACCAGAGATCTTTGTGCCCATGACAAAGATGAACTCAATTCAGGTATTATTGTCTATTGCAGTTAAGTTAATAAGGGATGGTCACTCAAATGTGAATAATGCATTTCTCCATGATGACTTACATGAAGAAGTATATATGGTGCTCCCTCCAACTTCAAAATTCCAAGAAGTGAAGGTTTATTATGAAAATTTACAAAGACATAGTATAGGCTCAAACAATCACCAAGGGCTTGGTTTGAAAAGTTCATTGAAAGCTTGAAAAGGTTTCGATATAGACAATTAAAGGCTGATCATACCTTGTTTATTAAATGTACACTGAAGGGGACAATTGCAGTCATTGTCTATGTAAACGATATAGTGATTATTGGAGATGACTCAAAGGAGGTGCAAAGGATAAAATCTCATCTTAGCAGTGAATTTGAGGTAAAAGAATTGGGAGCATTACACAACTTTTTAGGAATTGAGGTTTCATTCACAAAAATGCATCTTCAAATCTTAGAGAAAGTACATTCTAGATTTACTGATAAAGATGGGGTTATTAAGGGATAGACTTACAAAAACTCCTATTGAAGTCAATCATAGGTTGAATGATCAAGATGGAAGGTCGTTAATTGATGTAGGTCGATTTCAAAGGTTGGTTGGGAAACTTATTTACCTTGCATTTACTAGGCCTGATATAGCTTTTGCAATTAGCATTGTTAGCCAGTTCATGCATACCCCAAGAACACCTCATTTAGAGGCTACATTTTGAATTCTAAGGTACTTGAAGTCTGCTCCAGGAAGAAGCTTGTTATTCTCCAACAATGGTCACATGAGAATTGAGGAATACTTTGATGCAAATTGGGCATGATCAATCACAGATGGAAGATCTATTTCAGATTACTGTTTGTTTGTAGGTGGGAATCTTGTGACATGGCAAAGTAAGAAACAATTAGTTGTTGCAAGATCTAGTGCTGAAGCAAACTATTGATCCATGACACATGGTATCTATGAAGTTCGCTTTACTCCAAGAGATGGGATTTAAGGTTGAGATTCCTATGAGTATATATTGCGATAATAAAGAAGCAATTAATATCTCACACAATCCCGCAAAGAATGTACAGGTTCCTATGAGTCTATTGATGCAGACATTCAAGCAAGGTGGGGCCCACACATGGCCTTGGTGGGGTCCACGCATGAAGACACACAAGGAGGAGCATGGAGGAACATATAAAGATACTTTGGAGGCTTTGAGTTAGTTTTAGAGTCTTTTATTAGAGTTTAATTGTGTAACTTTATATTTTAATAAGTATTAGAGGTATGACATCAAAAGAATTAGAGTTTATGTTTTTTGGTCAATTTTGTAAAACCCTTTTATTAAGAGAAATAGGGCTGGTCGACTATTACCATGAGCCACATGTTTGACTTTAGATTTTAGCAAGTATATTAGAGGGATCTTAGGAAAGAATTTCTATTTTAGGAACTGTTTCTTTCTTTTTGAAATTGAGTTGTAGGGGGGGATTTCAGCCAATTCGTGACCTATTTTAGGAGAGCCCCTTCTTATTTTCTAATGAAAATTGAATAAGAAAAATCTGGTTTTGGCTCCACGACTTAGAGAGTATCATCTACCATGGCTGGTGTTCTTCTCAAGTTCTCTTGCGCCTAGAACTTGGATCTTGGTATATGGGTAGGGTCTTTTCTTCTTCTTCTCCTCTTCCATTAACACCATTATTGCTTGCTGCCATACATCCTGAAACCCTAATCCTCATCACTTCCATTCTCACTTTTCACCAACAACACCTTAATTCCCCATCACCAAAGTAATCGATCACATCATAAAACCCTGCCCTATACTTTTCTACCATCAAAACTTCCATTCTTCATCCCCTAGACCACTCGGCTAGAACTAATATCAAATCACACTCCACCTCATTCTAATCCATTCAGCAGCCATTGAAACACCTGCCTATATTTGCAGCACATCAGAAATCCCTCCTTCCATCATAATAAACTCTGCAGCACTCTATCTGGAGGTATCTTAAGTAATTCATATCAGAATTTCAGAAAACTGTTAGCCTTGATCTGTGGCAATATCTGTCCATTCATAGTTGCTGATCCATTGATTCCTATTGGATTTAAAGTCTCAGTGAAAAGTGCTATTGCTGGATTGAACCACTGATTCATATATAGCATTTCCCCATCAAAGCTGTACACATACACTGAGGAGTTGATCAAAAGCTCTGCACTGACTGCCCTAGTTGTTGGTGTCTGTCTCACATTCATATCACTCAGGGATTGAAGTATAGTCTTCAGAGAAGTGTCGTGTGCTACTACTTGCTAACCTGTTGTTTATACTCTGCCATTATACCAGTATCACTCATGCACTGCTGGTACACCAGGTAATCTCTCCTTCAAACCTGATTACCCCACTGTTACTCCCAACTTCAGAACCTGTTTTTGTTTTTTACATATATTACTTCTGTCTCAAACTTCAGAACCTGTGTTGTCCTTGTTCTGCCCGACTTAACCCCAATAATCCCAATTTATTTACTTACTGTTTTAGGCCTATAGTCCCTCATGAACCCTTGCTGTCCTGACCTATAATTAAACCTCAACAGAGCAAGTGCCTTCACCTGTTTTAGCCCTTGTTCCTATCCAAATCAGTCTACATAAACACCCAAATACCTTGCTGTTTTCTCCCAGAACTGACCCTATTTAGACCTTATATGACCTCATGATTGGACCTAATCTGATCTGATCTAACTTATAACCAAGAACCTTATTACACTCCATCACTACCACCATTATCTTGCTTAATTCATATTGTATGCTGCATCATGATGAGGACATCGGGTCCAGGTGCAAGTTCCAGACCTACTAGAGGAAGCGCAGGAGCGTTGGACACCTACTTTGGTTCCAGTAGAGGGTCCAGAGTCATTTATTTGTATTTCTTTTATGTTATTAGTGTCTCTTGCTGGAGGGGGATACACTAGTTGAGGGTATTTTAGTCATAGCATGTTTAGTTGGGTTTTTGTGTCCTTTTTATTTCAGTGAGGGTATTTTAGTATGTGTGAGAGAGGTGTTAGGGATATTTATGTCCAAACACCAATTTTTGTAATGACCTAGCCCGGGGGGTGGGTTATTTATACCCCCCACGACTTGGAGTTTTGGTTATACAATACGTGGCTTTTGAAATCAACGAATTCTTCTTCTTCTTCCTTGCCTTGCAGCGTAAAGAAGCCAAAACCTTGGAATGGGACTAGGCCCCCACCTAGTTTAACGCTGGTGGTGGAGGCCACTCCCTCCCCTTGGGTTAAAGGTTTCTCCCTCTTCTATCTACTTCTTCTTATAAATTTTTACAAGTTTGTTTTGTACTGAAACTTCTAAGTTTTGCAAGAGATTCTGTACCAAACCCTCCAATACAAGTTTCTAATCGAAGCAAGCATTCCCAAGACCTGGACGACACCATCCCTAACAACTATTGGCTGAAATCAAATAGTTTGGAATGATTCTATGACTGTGCATGAGTACCAGGTGTGACTACTTGCTCCAGGCAGATTTTAGAAGATCTTCTTCCATTCCCTTCCAGTCAGGCCTTTGGTGGGTTTGAGATTTCCAGGGCATACTACACCTCTGTACGATCCTATTTGAGTGTTCAACTAGCAGTCCACATCTCAACAGATTTGAATTCCACGTAGAGTTGTTATAACCAGGCATGAAAACAGAGTTTTGGTCCACTTTTGGAAGATCACATAGCAGCTTCCACTGATCAATCCTTTTGGAGTTTTATCAAGCCTATGGGGTCCTAAACCCCTGGACAATCCTATGAGAGGGGAAAGTCGGCATAAAAAATCACTTTTATTTAAATACGAGATGGCTTTCTCTGTCCCAGACGTTAAATAGGGCTGCTGAACAGCTTCTGGAGGAACACCCACCAACTGCACATGAGTAAAGCCTTGAGGGATCTGCGACTTCTAAGATCTCTTAGACCCCTGGGCGACCCAACTGCAATCAAACAGCCACCCAATGTCTTTTTAAATCAGATCCCCATCATGGGACTTCAAGAGGGTGGTAGCACCTAAGTTTTTGGAGCCTGAATTTTCGAAACTCAACCACGGCCCCTCTTTCTCAATTTCTAGGCTTGGAGCGATAGCAAACAACAAACAAGGGGCCTAAAGACACTCTTTCATCTACAAAACTGATGCCCAGGTACCTCTTATGCCTTCTTTTGAATCCTTCTAAAGTGGTAACTGTTGGTGGGTTTCAGCTCATGCTAAGAGGCATGTCTGATAAATTTCTGAATACAATTTGGATTCCTTAATTTATATTTTCTCCAACCACATCATATAGTTTCATCCCCATACAAACTTCAAGCTTGACTTGCCGCTTTCCCTTTGTTATTGCCATAGTTTGGACACTTTTAGCCTATTATTTAGTCTCAGAATTTCTTGGACAGCAACCTTACATTCCTATTTCTCTAAGTCAGTTTGATAATCTAGTATATTGCTTGGGTCCTTTTATTTGCTCATTATTTTTGTAAACCCTAATTCCTTTCATGCATATGAATATAATTTATGAACCACTTGGTTTAGCAATTGAACTGTGCAAGTAGGAATCTAGTTTATTTCTTTTATTGTTTCAGTAATTTTATTCCTATCTCCTGTGCACACACTCAATACCCTACATGCATGCTGCATCACATCATCTATATTAAAGCAACAATTTACTCATACAATCCCATACAGCATGATCGGATCAAACACATAGAGGTAGATCGACACTTCATTCAAGAGAAGTTGCTATGTGGACTAATTTGTACTCCATTTGTTACTACCGATCAACAACTGGATGATGAGTTGACGAAGGTAGTCACCAAGATTCGGCTTCATGACATTATTAGCAAGTTGGGCATGATTGATATTCATGCTCTAACTTGAGGGGGAGTGTTGAAGTCATGGGGGTTCCGCCGATGTAAGGGTATAAGTGTCACGATGTACATATAAGGGTATCTTTGGTATCTCACCAAAGAATACCACATAAATATAATAAATACGTATCGGAGAAAACATACGCCCATACAATTACTGCTCAATTGTCTCTCTCTCTCCCCCTTTGTTCTTAGTCTTCTTCTTCATTTATTTCTTCATCTCATCTTCTTGCATACAACTATTTGATCAACAATTTCATCTCTAGGTTGACTAGGATGGGATTCTATTTGTTTAATGCATATTTATGAGAGTCTTGAGAAGTCTCATAAACTGTTGGATAGTAACATATCCTACTTGGGGAGACTACTACTCTCTTCATGAAATTTCAGAGTAATTCTCCAACTCTTGCATTATTAAGTTTCCAACTTTCAACCGGTGAGTGCATTTGATGTTTTTTGTGTTGTTGACTCTAAATTCAGGCTGTAGGTATGCCCTTATGGTTTGTAGTTAGTTTTGGCAACCCCTCTCCCCTCCCCAAGATCCTTTCCTTAATGTGCTTCTGGGTGTCACATCTTTGGCGTAAAGACAACAATACCAAAGGGGTAACTTAATAGCACATAAATGTGGAAGAAAAACTTGTTCCAAAACATAAGGTACTAATAGAAAACGTGGGACAAATATGATATGATATATATATATATATCCAACAACAACAAACAGCCTTATCCCAACTATTTGGGGTCAGCTACACGAATCCTGTTCTGCCATTCCGCTCTGTTTATGACCATATCTGCCGTTAAATTACAAGCTGCCAATATATATATACATATATATATACAATCTACCCTAATGTCTGTGTAGATTGATGGCACAGTCCAGTAATACAAAAAATTGAAAATTCTTTACCAAAGTCTTAAAACCTGGACTGGAGGCCAACCTAGCAATCCAATCCAATCCAGTTGGAAAGCCCGGTTAACCTGGGCCAACCACATGATGTCATCTGTCCTAAAGTTAATTGCTTCAATCAGTTCGACATGGTGGTATGGCATTTCAATCCAGTTTAAGCATATATTCAAAGTGAGGTCAGACAAACCTGTTTTCGTAGTCACCCAGTGCAACCAGCGGATCCTAGTTTTACAGCTATGCTTTGGCAAAATTTTCAGGAATTACCCAATTGAGTCAATAACTGAAAGATAGGAGCCACAACCATGGGATTCAAAGACCCTGACAACTCAAAGAAAAATATTAGACATCAATAGGAGCCATAACCATGAGATTCAAAGTCCATGGCAACTCAAAGAATGTAAGATATGTGAAAAGCTAGAAAGGTCTGGCCAAATGACTGGAGTTAAGTTGAACTTTATTAACAGTAATGTCAAACCATCCTTAGGAGTTCCAGTTTTGTACCTCTTATTGTTTGAGTGGGCATGAATTTGTTAAGTGTTTAAGTCAATTTTTAGTGTGGTCTGAATTTTCAGGAGATGCTTAGAAGGTCTAGAAGTTTCCAATCAAATTTTATTTGTAAAAGGATCATAGTCGTTTGATGTTTATGTTAGATTAGGTGTTTACTTGTCAAAAAGAAGGAAAAAATGTTATATTAGGAGTTACGCTTAAGTTAAGATTAGAAAACAAGTCTATACAAAGGGGCAACAAAGAATAATATGAACAGTGATGAGTCCTGAGTTTTATTATTTGTTGATCATTTTGAATAGATGATTTTGTTTTCTTTCTTACCGGAAGTGTGATGCAATCGAGCGCTGGGGATGAATCTCGCTTAACAGATTGAGAACAACCTTCCACGAACCTCTTGATTTTTACAAGTAAAAATACCTGGAACAAAGGACTTGTTGATTTTTCCAAAGGAAAATACCAAGAATTAGATAGAGAAGAAATCTCAATAAATCAAAATTTCATTTAATAATCTAAGAATGCCTCAATTCAATTATATTGGAGAATTTATAGAGTTAAGGCCCTCAAACCCAAAATGGAAACTTCCTAAATAACTTTGAAATCCTACTACATTAGGGATAGCTAAAAAGAGGAAAAAATACTAAAAATGGAAAATTATGAAATTTACCGAAAACCGCTTCAATATTGTTAAAATAAATAATTAAGATGTTCCTAAAAAAAGTTGCATTGAATATCTCCCAAAATAAGGGGCAATTGGACATTTCCTGAAATAGCAAAAAATACCAAAAAGTGGTTGTTTGAGGGCTTAAATGATAGATTTTGGGGGCTTTCCAAACCAAAGAAACGAAATTTCATTTGGGACCTCTTGGAGCTCGTTGAGCCAGTTGCTTTGAGTACTTGTGGATCGCAATCAAACATCGGGAGCAAAAGTTATGGCTGCTCAAAGTCTAAGGGTTAATTTTGATTTCTTATTACCAATGTGCTCCATAAACTGGTTTGCAACTTGCCACATTGCATCATTCCCATGATTCTCCCAAGAATTCACATCCTCATCACTTGAACTGTCACCATGATACGGTATGAGATGCTTCACATTAAATACACCAGATGCATGAATGTGACATGGGAGCCTTAAGCGATACACATTACTATTGATTTTTTCACTCACTTCAAGCAAACCAACTTTATGAGCAGCGAGTTTGTTATATTCCCCAATTGAAATCGATCCTTAGTCAAAATAGCCCAAACAAAATCACTAACTTCAAACACCACATGGCACCATGTCTTATCAATTGCAGCCTTGTACCGAACAATAGTATCCAAAAGATTTTGATAGGTTGCTTGATGGATCTGTTGGAGTTGTGTCATGAAATCTTCAATCTTAGTTGTGTCATGAAATCTTCAATCTTTTCATTGCAACACATCAAATCTGGTATAGGTGCCAAATCAATAGATCATTGTGGGTCTAATCCATAAACAACTTTAAATGGATTGAATCCAATACTCCTATTCATGGAATGGTTGAATGCAGATTCAACCTGAAAAAGCTTTTGATCCCATGTTTTCAAGTGATCCCCAACTAAGCTACGTAAAAGATCACCTAGAGACCGATTAACAACCTTTGTCTGGCCATTAGTCTAGGGATGATAAACACTGCTAAAATTTAGCTTGATAATAACAAGTTGCCACAAGCTTATCCAAAACTGACTAATAACTGAAGTTTTATTCATAGACGTTTGGCCTTTACAGGCTTACAATGTTTACAAAAAGAAAAGACTTCTAAAATCCCTAAACATTATGACCAAATTTCCTAGACAAACAAATCCCAACTTTCCTAAACTTGTTATCAATTAAAGATTTTCCAAAAGATCAAAGACTTTAAAAATAAAATTCCTAAACTCTAGGATTATTTGGGGTTACCGATTTAGCCTAATGGGCCTCTTTATTGACTTAAGATATGCTCTAAAATATTCTATAAAGAAGGCAATCAACCAGTTGTTATGGGTTCCACAAGAATCAAATAAAAATCTTTCAAAACTTGAAAAGATTAGGGGCTATCATTCAGTTGTATCTCGGCTCACTTTGATTCTTTAAAATAGTCCAAAAATCCCCCAATATGTGCTATGCAACCAACTCTTAAATTCAAATGTTAAACATAAAAAGAAACCTAGAAGAGGATTGGTCATGCACCTCTAACTCCCTAAAGTTTTGGCAACTTGGCTTTAATACAAGGACTCCCGTAAAAATAATAAAATTACAAAAACCCCTAAAAAATAGAAAATTAAAATTCTAACTACTAGATACATCAATGGGGGAACTATCCATGGTCTTCCAAATATTTCTTCTTTGCATAGAATGCTCCTGCATCAATATCCCCGGGTTGGAAGAATTTCGACAATGAAATTAAAGAGGTAAAATTTTCAATTTGAAGGATGAACACCTCCACTTCATGGTCTTTAGCTAGCATGGGCAGCAACATCAATGACATCTTGGAAGAAGGCATAAAATAAAAATCTTGTGGCTTACATTCCTCCTTGGGTAGTAACTTTGTCTCTTCTTCGTTTGCTCCCTTGTCTTCAAACTTGTCTTCAATTGATTGGTCATCTTGAGAAGTAGAAAAATCCTCAATTGGCTGATCTTCCTGGGGTGAATCTTCCATAGCTTTAAGCCCTTTCACTTGTTCATGTTGCGCATTATCTTCAAACGATGGTTTAGGTTCCTCAGAAACATCATTAGGAATAGATACCTCCGGACTTGATAGCTCCTTTGGAATGGCCTTGATAGAACCTTGGGGCTGATTTATGGCATTGAGAATAACACTCAGCTGACCCATTATGGTGTCTAAAAAGGGGAAAGAGATTATTCAAGAAACTCCTCAGCAAAAGACCACCAAAGACACTTTATCTAGTCTAACAGGTGGAGGTGTTGGCAGCCAGGTGTAGTTTGAAATAGTCCATCATCAATTTGAGCACAGTCCTAGAAGAGATAGGCCTAGGAGAGACTTTGCAGAAGGCCATGATTACTCCCATGGTGCTGTCCGGCAGGCCATTGGACATAATGTGATACTTAAGGTGCCAAATTTCTATGGTGGATGTGATATAGATATGTTTCTGGATTGGTTACACAATGTAGAGGCCTTTTTTTATTTCCATGATATTCCAGAAGGCAGGCTGAAATTTGCTGAGGATAAACTAAAGGGGACAGCTAGGAAGTGGTGGGATAATTACAAGGAGTATTATAGGCTTTTAGGTACCTTCAGTCATTAAGATGATTTGAGAACAGCCATAAGGCGCAGATTTGAGATTTTAGGAGCCAGACAGAGAGCCCATCTTCAGCTTACACAGATTCAATAGGGTTCCTCTACTGTAGAGAAGTACACTAGCCGCTTCTATCATTTAGTTGCCCGTTCGAGAACCCATTGGGATGATGATATCATGATTTCCCTTTATAGGTGTGGTTTACGTCCTCAGCTTACGGTGAGCTTGTGCTCTACTTGTCTTACTACTCTTGTTGATGCCATCCATATAGTTTACACCACTGAGGATCACTTGAAGGGAAACCAACAGAGCCAGTCTTTCCCTGATAATTGTTCTTCACGTATGCAACCTCAGGTTCTAGGAGCAACATCGAGCTATACACTTCCTAGATCCTAGCCTAGTGGGACACCAGCAATTCTAAATAGGACCACTAGACCCATCTCACCTTATAAATCTCGCAGAGCAAGGGGTTCTCCTCAGAGGACTAATGTAGATTGTTTCCAGTGTAGTAGCACTAACCACAGGCAGACACAGTGTCATCAGCGAGTTGTCGGGATTGTAGAAAAACAGCCTACATCTGAGGATGACGAGGATTTAGAGTTTTATGTTCTGACAAAAGAGATGTTTTTTGAGGCAAATGCAGATCTTGAGTAGTGTCAGGAACAGCAGGAGAGACCAGTGTGTGTTTTACGTCTAGTCTTGACCACCAGAGAGGTCAAAGATACTGAGGATTTGAGGCGTAGCAGACTTTTCCAAACCAAGGTCAAGTGCAACAACCAGTTGTGTTCTCTTGTAATTGATGATGGTAGTTGTACTAATGTGGTATCTGAAGAGGCTTGCATGAACCGTGGACTAAAGATTGAGCCACATCACTCACCTTACAAAATAGCATGGGTCAACAATACAAACTTACCAGTTCAGGAGAGGTTCCTTGTTACTTATTCTTTGGGGGGATTCACTGATCAAGTGATGTGTTGTACTACCTTTGAAAGTGTGTCATATATTACTTAGGTGTCCTAGTTTTATGACAAAAGGGTGCAATACTGTAGTTTTAAGAACACATACTCCTTCCAACAAGACAGAAAGAAGATCAATATGATTCCTTGAAAAGATGCACTAGGGGTGAAGCTCAAGAAAACTGCAGGTTCTTTTCTTCTCCATCGGATTCCAAAAGGCGACAGTATTCTAGGATCTCCGCTCCAACTCAATGGAGTTGATTTTTCTAAGAGAAAGGGAGTTGATGCAGCAGTTCTACATTACTTGGAGAAGAACTACCCTTTAGAAGCCTAAGCCGAAGTTTACCAGGGAAGGAAGAAAGTGGGCAAGTGTCCATGATAGATAGGTGTTTAGAATCCCTTTTCTTTTAATTTTGTCATATAATAAGGTTTTTTTACAGCCATATATTGGTAGGTTAATGAGTAATAATGTTTAGAGGGTATTTTAGTACTTTATGTTATTTTCTTTCTAGTCAATTAGGGGTTTTACTAGTGTCGGTCATGTGAGGCCTTTAGGGAGGGTATTTTGGGCACTTTAGCCTAGTTTTATTTAATAGAGTTTAAATACCCTACCTCATGTAACGATTGGGGTAGATTTTGAGTAATAAGAAATTGTGTTTTTGAAACACCCACGAGTGGGCTTATGCTTCTCTAATGACTACTCCAGGTAAGGAGATATCCAC
>JAOXJP010013424.1:0-17682 GCA_025762735.1 Platanus orientalis | reverse complement strand
GAGAGAGAGAGAGGGAGAGAGAGAGAACCATATCCTACTGAGTTCTAATCCTTTCATTTTAAATGGAGAGAAGTCTCACAAGTCCCAACTAGCATTTGAACCCATGCCTAACAAAGGTATAGAGAGGGGCTTTTCAATAAATACATGTTATAACTATATTCTATATATAAAGACTGATATGCACAATTTTGTAAACAAATAATTTTTATTTCATATAATCTTAAAGACTTGAAAATAAAATGAAAAGAATGACTTATATGACTGGATGAATTGACAAAAAATTAGACTTGAAATTGATCAAGGCTAGTGTTTGACACTATGTCCTTAAGACAGATTTCACCCCTCACAGTAGTGCTTACGAGCTTCGTGGACGTCTGCCTCCCAGGATATAATGATCGATTACACACAGAAGAAGCACTGAAATCTATATGCCTGGCGAATCAACCTTGTGATATTCTCTCTCTCTCTCTCTCTCTTATAACACGCTATAATTCTCTTTATATGCCTAATTTTAGACACCCTCTATGATGTCTAAAATTGGATGCTTAAAATGAAGGAGAGATGGTTTATATATAGACTATTCATGTCTGTTTGAAACAGGCATAGAAACACAACTTATGATGTTCAAATAGATATGAAAGAATAAATGTTGCAATTTAGTAGCCATTTTCATCTCTGTACAGAACAAACATGGGTTAAAAGGGGTGATTTAATAGCCACATACATGACTGTTCAGTTGGGAACAATCACGAGGATAAATTTATAGAATGCGCATTGAATAGACACGCCCCCACAAGTGTAACTGATTCTAGGAGAAATAACAATAATACAAAATTATTATTTTATTTTTCTTATTGACCCAACCCGACCCAACCCTGTTCGGCACGCACGTGTGTTGGTTTGGGCTTAGCCCATGTTGGCTAGGTCCTCCCCCTTCCACAAAACAACGATGCCCCTTGGGGCCCAAGTTTATGTCTAAGGATATTGTATATAAACCTCCAAACTTTTCTGGGCTAACCCATGTGGGACTATTCAAGTTTTACACCCTTTAATCAGTGTTCAACTGGGCACTTTTAGAGACAATTTCTTACTCACCCATTAATAGTTTTGAGCAACCAACCATATAACGTTATTCTCCTCACTGAGGTGAACACAAACCCATGTGAACCCGCCTCAAACAACTTGTGGGTCTCACTTTTATTTTGCTTAAAGATGACTAAACAATCAGATTTCAAATCTGGGTACATTCAAAACCGTTTCCAACAATCCCCCACATGAATGAAATTGACTTACTACAATGCAAATGAAAATGTAGATGCAAACAAAGAGAGAAAGAGAGTATTTTTGGAAAGCTGTTGTACAGGGAGAGGTAGTTGTGGTTTTGAACATTCTTTTGTAAAAGACTATTAAATTTACTAGCTAACCTGTGAACACGATGTCTTGAACTATTCAGCCGTTTGTGTAAACCAAGACAATAGAATTGTCATAGTTTTTTTTTCTTGACATAGTTGATTCTCATGATTGTGTTCATATTGGCTCTGAATACCGCCTGATTTCATTAGTGTTTTAGAGAATTTAACCTTATAATTCTCATAGAAGCGACCCCTTAACACCAACATAGGTAATTCATATTAAGAGTATCATTCTATACCCTACTTAGATTTCCAAAGTATAAGAATTATTAAAAGCACAACTTATCCTGAACTTCACTGTAGGTATCATTGTTTTATCATAGAAGTGGATAGGATAAGTTTTCTCCATAGTAATCATAGTGATACTACTAAGTCACACACAATTCGGTTATCCATTTGAACTTAGATCTTGGGACCTCCTATCAACTAGGTAGGGTTGTCATTATGATGACTTTTTAGACATAGGCTTTAAATCCATTCCCCTCGATGAGTAGTTTACTTGATCCATAGTCAAACCTTTAGTTAACGAATCCACAATATATATTTTTTGACTTTATGTAATTAATGAAAATAATTCCATGTGAGATCAACTGCCTTACGGTATTATGTCTATGACAAATATGTCGAGACTTACTTTATGCATGTGACTTTGTCACACAATGTCACACATACACTTGTCACATTCGTTAATTCTCAACCCATTATTACATTGTCAATTTTTTCATGCTTATTTGTGGTAAGTTCTTGATTCCCCCATAAATTCTTAGGTAAACCAAAACTAATCAACATGACATTCATAATTTTCTTTAAGGTTGTATTTTTTTGTTCAATAACTTTATTTTGCTTGTATCCCTTGTAAAGCGCCATTATTCAAGGGATCGATCAAGTTATTACTTGATCATACAACCCATAATGATAACTTCTTAATTAAGCAATCTAACCACATAGCTATGTCTAAGTTCAATGGATCTAGACTTACCATTGTATTTTTACTATCATAATGCAAAGATATTAGTAGTATACAAAATTTTCAAATTAAATTTCACAGTCACTTTGTTTCTTTGCCTCTAGTTGCAAATGACATAAACTCAGACTCTTCATTGTAGAGTGAATTATCTAAGTCTATTTCTTAGATCTCTAAGAAATTGCAACTCCTCAAAGAGTGTATATTCAATCACTCAAAGGCTTCGAATCCTTATGGTTCGGAAATCCAACCAGCATCAATAAATCCTTCCATAATATGAAGATTTTCACTAGATCAATAGATAGTTTTTCTTCAAGTATTCATATACTTGGTTAATAATATTCTCACGCATGTAATTAAGTTTACAAGTGAACCTACTTAAAACCCCAATAAAATATGTCTGATTTAATGTAACATACATAATATAAACAGTAACAACATGGATTACAAAAAAACATAACTTCTCTTTTCTTGTAATTTAATTACTCATCCTATATGGTTGCTCTTCCAATAGTGGTGACCTTCATTTGTTCACATGCACATACATGTGTGTTCAATGCTACATAGATACTTCTATAAAATGAAATATTTCTAAATACAATATCAAAACAAAAATAAATCTTCTTGATATCTTGTGATTCTTTTATAGTTTATCATTCTCACATTTCAAACATTCAATGAAATTATTCAATCTCAGAAGAGTACCTTTATATTAAATATATGAAGGATTTATCAATCTACTAAATTTACAAGATAACTAAAATTAATCAAGATAAAATATTTATAATTAAATTGTATAACAAACCATTATTCTTACAAACTACTCTTTACCTTTATTTTGGAATAGGTGTGTTAAACATATTGGTGTATATCTTGCACACACCAGAATGTTTTTTATGGTAAATAAGATCATTATGATCACAAACCCAATGGTCTACACATTGCAATCACATTCATAGATTATATCTACTCCTATGTAGTGAATATTTTTATTGATTCAATGACTATAGATTTGTATTCCTCACCAATGAATAATCAAAATCCATAAAATACCATTTGTTATATTTCAAGAAATCACCCACAAAATTGTTCATTTTAAATTTCTAACAAAACATATGATAACTAAAATATAATCAACAAACCATCATGTTGGAGTTAGACACTATAACTAGTGCACACATCATGATAATTCTCGAAATAAAATATAATAGAATTTATAGATAGATAACTTATTTAATTACAATGATGGTTTCCATTCAGTACCCTTTTTTTTTGATCCATCTAGTACTTTTGTCTTTTAGAGTTTCCATTGTTTGGGCCAATGTCAACACTAGGATGATTTATATGAAATAAAACAGAGAAAATGTTCATAGAACACATGGAATAGAATATAAAAAAAAAATGAAAATTGTCTTAAGATTGTTATAATTATATTCTATATATAAAGACTGATATGCACGATTCTGTAAACAAGTAATAGTTATTTCATATAATCTAAAAGACTTGAAAATAAAATGAAAAGACTGACTTACTTGATTGGATGTATTGACAAAAAATCACACTTGAAATTAATTACGACTAATGTTTGACATTATGTCCTGAAGACAAATTTTGCCCCTCAAAGTGGTGTTTACGAGCTTCACGGACATCGGCCTCCTAGGATACAATGATCAACTACACACAGAAAAAGCATTGCAATCTATGTGCCTAACGAATCAAACTTGTACTATTCTCTCTCACTTATACACCTTATAATGCTCTCTATATGCCTAATTTTGGACACCCTCTATGATGCCTAAAATCGGATGCTTAAAATGAAGGAGGGACATTCTATATATAGATTATTTATGTCTGTTCGAAATAGGCATAAAGACACAACTTATGATGTTCGAACAAACATGCAAGTATAAATGTTGCAATTTGGTAGCCATCTTTATGTCTGTACAGAACAAACATGGATTAAAGGGGTGATTTAATAGCCACATATGTGACTACTCAGTTGGAAACAATCATGAGGGTAAATTTGTAAAACGTGCATTGAATAGACATGCTCCCACAGGTGTAACTGATTTTGGGAGAAATAAAAAATAATAAAAATTATTATTTAATTTTTCTTATTGACCCAACCCAACCCGGCGTGTGCGTGTGTTTGTTTAGGCTTGGCCCATGTTGGCTAGGTCTTCCCCTTTCCACAAAACTATGGTGCCCCTTGGGGCCCAAGTTTATGTCTAAGGCTATTATATTTAAACCTCCAAACTTTTCTGGGCTAACCAATGTTGGATTATTCAAGTTTTACACCCTTCAACCAATGTTCAACTGGACACTTTTAGAGACAATTTCTTATTCATCCATTAACAGTTTTGAGCAACCAGCCATACTGTCACGGACATGTCGAGGCATGAGGCACAGGTGGCCTAGTGTGTGGCACAGTTGGCCTAGCATGTGGTATGATGACATTCTCGTAATAAGGTACAGTATAATTTTCTGTACCCGGTGATGTTCCCTTTTGGCAATCCCAGAAAGGCATAACATACACCTTGAGGAGGGGTGGGTACTCTAAGGCACCCAGGCCCTTGGCATGGGTTGGAGGCATGCCAAGGCATAGTAGGCACGACGGATTGTGGCTATGCGTTGGCGGCATGCTCCTAGCCCGCATGAGCTTAAACTGCGAGGCATTCCCCAACGTGGGTTGAGGGCGACTCTTAGCATGCACAGAGGTGGTGCCATGAGTTTCCTTAGGGGTTGGGTCCCCTCATGGGACAGTGCTTGGGAGCCTCGTGGGGCGGCATTGCGCATTCACCTGAGAGTGAATGTTAGCTCACACGGGTGCTACTACCATACGCTATGCGACAGTTGCAGCCCATGGGGAGTTGAGTGGGCTATCCCGTTGCCTTGGTGTGCTTGGGTGTGCCTTGTTCTTGTGCTGGGAAAAATCCTGGCTTGGCCTTGAACAACCATGGTGGTGGCGTGGCAAGACTCAGGGGCGAGATCTTGCATAGAAAGGCATGGCACACGAGTAACGTGCAATGACCTTCGGTGGGCGTATAGGTGGAACGTGGAGGACTCCGGGGTTATTTGAGGCACGCTTCAATGGCACGGCATGGGCGCCGAAGTGGCTGAGTAGTCAGTGCACATGGGGCATGTCGATGGGTAAGTTGAATGATTTAGATGGCTGAAAGGCTGGCCTTGGCGGGGTGATGGTTGAGGTGCCGCACGGTTTTGATAGAGAGAAAAATCTGGCCATGATAGTTGGTATTATAGCAGCGGTTAGTGCTCATGTGGTTGATATTGCCTTTGATACAGTTTGTATCAGAGCGGTTCTTAGTGCTCGTTTGGTTGATATTGCCTCTGATATAGTTGGTATCAGAGCTATGAGGATGGCTTAGAAGTTACCTCTGATACAGTTGGTATCAGAGTAATGTTAGCTCTTTATAGTGGACTCTGATACAGGTGGTATTAGAGCGAGGTGGTCAACGGACTGATTATCTCTGATACAGTGGGTATCAAGACCTTTGGTGCGACAGACAGCACGAAGGCAATGAGTTATAATCGGGGATGATACTATGGTTTCGAGTAGCGGAGAAGGGCTGCTGGCTACAGAGTCTATTTGATGTCTATCCTATGTAGGGGGTGTATAGTGAGACTTTCCCATGATCGAGATGATGTTGACAATACATTTAGGAAGACTTCGGTGTAACAGACAACATTGAAGCATTGGTTATTTGGAGATGAGATTACGGAGGAAAGTCTTGATGGCTCAAGGTGAGCGGCTCAAAGGCATGTCAGTGGGTGATGCTGAATGGCATGAGTGCCATGTAGTTCCGATGGACAGGACTACCATGTGGTATTGAGTTATGTCAGGACGACTTGAGGAGATGTGCGCAGTAGCACGACAGTGTAAGGCACGGTGGTGCCAAGACATGGCTTGATGGTGGAAAGCCAATGTGAGGATCTGAATGGATGGTCACTTGGGGTGAAGGCACAGGAAAGCTCAGGTACTGAAGTGGCACTAGACAGAGTTCCAGGGTCTACGCAGGGTGAAGACACAGGACGTCGAGGCATTAGAGTAAGACATGGACATAGTTATGACTATCAGGATGGTAAGTCTGCTCAAGGTGAAGGCAAGTGTGCTCAGGTACTAGAGCAAGACACAATGACAAATATGAGGATTGAGATGGTGAGCCTACTCAGGGTGAAGACGTGGGACATTGAGGTACTGGAGCGAGGCATGGAGACAGATATGAGGATTACAATGGTTGATCTGCTCAGGGTGAAGACACAGGATGTTGAGGCACTAGAGCGAGACAATGATTTAGTTGGTTGGTCTGCTCATGGTGAAGACACAGGATGTCGAGGCACTAGAGCAAGATAGTGACAAGAATGGTTGGTCTACTCAGAGTGAAGGTAAGTGTGCTCAGGTATTAGAACGAGACAATGAGACAAGAATGAAGATTGGGATGGTCAATTTACTCAGGGTGAAGGCAGATTGCTCAGGTACTAGAGTAAGACATTGACACAGATATGGGAAGCCGATTGGTTCGTTCACTCGGGGTGAAGGCAAGGGATGCTGAGGTACAGGAGTGGCACATTGACAGGGACTTAGTGTTCGCTGAGGGCAAAGGCAATGAATGCCGAGGTGCTAGGGTGACACATTGATTGGGATAAAGTGTTGGCTCAGGATGAAGGCATGGTGCTGAGGTACTAGGGCAACACAAGTGACAGTTTGAGAGCAGAATGGATAGTGCTTACTCAGGGTGAAGGTAAGGAAGACTGAGGTACTAGGGTGCACAGTGATTTTGGTATGACTATGGCAAGTCACGGAAGAAGACCTTCAACGGATTAAGGGTAAAGTAGAAGCAACGATAGATGCTTTCTCGAGGTGAAGACATTGGACGTCGAGGTACTGGAGAGGCAACATAAGAGGATGGTTGAACTAGGTTGTTATGATGCTTAGGGAGACTGTGGTATGGTGACAAACTTAAGTGGGGGAGCACTTAAGCCAGTGTGCACAGAGGAAGCAATGATAGGTGCAGCTGTGTCACGATTGAAGTCGTTTGTTTGAGGTACTAGTGTGGGCAAAGTTCAGATGAAAGCTTTGTTATCTTGGCCGGTTGAGTGTCAGGGTTCATACAGATGAGAGTCAGTATGCCGCACAGGGTGAAGAACATTGTCAGAGCAGGATCAGTGGAAACCTCATGGACAAGGTATAGAAGACTAAGGAGACTTGGCACGGGTGGCTGCGAGCATTAGATAAAGGATGTTGGCCACGCATTGGACTTGACAGACTAAGTTCCAGCATGAGAAGGGTCAGTGTACCCAAGGAGCTTTATTAGTGAAAGTCAGTATGGGTTGATGGCTGCATTGGCACAGTCTGTAGAGGTAGACATGGTTTGACTTAGAGCATCGGAGAAGGGGTGTTGGCCACAGTGAAGGGAGCTCGACGGACTGAGCCCCATGACTTGAAAAGGTCAGAGGACCTATGGATGGAATGTAGGTCAGTGTGGGTTAATTGCCGCATTGACAGATGCAGAGATGAGTGAAAGTCCTCAGAGGAGGCATTGCACGACGAAATGTGCAAGGCGGTTGCAAGCAATGGACAGGGATGTTGGGTGTGTTGGATACAACTTGGTTGGACTTGCAGGGAGCTATTGTAAGTATGAGATTGCACGAAAGCCTGTGAGTTAGAATCAATGGTAGTTTGGAGTGGATGAGTCATGATGAAGACAAGTTCACGTTGGTTGAGTCCCGGTGGAAGGGAATACCATACCACGACGGACTGCAGTTGGCTTGCGAGCCACACCTTGAGAGGTGCATGGGTAGGTGATCTTGGGGGAGATATTCGTGGTTTGATGAATTGAGTTACAGCTTGGTTTGGGAGAGCGAAGCGTTTGGGTGCGAGGTGTGCAAAGCGGTCTGAGGATCGTGCCTTGGGATAAGGCGAAGTTGGGCTAATATCTATGGCAGAGCAGAGCTTGGGCTGGGTTTGTTCGTTGGCTGAGCCATGTTCAGAGGATGTCTGCTGCAGATGCTAAGATTCAGTGGATTTGGGTGCACAATGGAACGTGCACGTACACGATGGACTGTGTAAATTGTGAGTTTTTGTGTGATGGATTACGCAGGGTGGCACTTGGTATGCGTGGAAGAGCAGGGTTGGTCATTGAGTAGGCGGTGTATAGAGGATCCTAGCCGAGTTCAGTTTGTACTGGGCGATGATTGGGAGTGGTCGAGGCAGAGGAGAGGTGTGCAAGCTAAAGTTTAGCACTTGGTGTGCGTGGGGTAGACCATGGTAGGTCATGAAATAGGTGGTGTACAGAGGATCCTAGCCGAGTTTAGTGTAGTACTAGGCGTTGATTAATAGTGGTCGAGGCAGGGGAGATGTGTGCAAGCTAAAACAAGCACTTGTTGTGGGCGTGTTGACGAGGGCATCAACCAGACAAGTGGGGGAGGATGTCACAGACATGTTGAGGCATGAGGCATAGGTGGCCTAGTGTGTGGCACAGTTGGCCTAGCATGTGGTATGATGACATTCTCGTAATAAGGTAATCCCAGAAAGGCATAGCATACACCTTGAAGAGGGGTGGGTGCTTTAAGGCACCTAGGCCCTTGGCATGGGCTAGAGGCATGCCAAGGTATAGTGGGTACGACAGATTATGGTTATGCGTAGGCAGCATGCTCCTAGCCTGCATGAACTTAAACTGCGAGGCATTCCCCAACGTGGGTTGGGGGCAGCTCTTGGCATGCACATAGGTGGTGCCATGAATTCCTTTGGGGGTTGGGTCTCCTCATGGGACAGTGCTTGGGAGCTTAGTAGAGTGGCACTGTGCATTCACCTGAGAGTGAAGGTTAGCCCACACGGGTGCTTTAGCATGCGCTATGCGACAGTGGCAGCCCGTGGGGAGCTGAGTGGGCTATCCTATTGCCTTGGTGTGCTTGGGTATGCCTTGTCTTTGTGCTGGGCAAAATCTTGGCTTAGCCTTGAACAACCATGGTGGTAGCATAGTAAGACTTGGGGGCGAGGTGTTGCTTGAAAAGGCATGACACGCGAGTAAGGTACCATGGCCTTCGGTGGGCGTATAGGCGGAGCGTGGAGGACTCCGGGGTTGTTTGAGGTACGCTTCAATGACACAGCATGGACACCGAAGTGACTGAGTAGTCAATGCACATGGGACATGTCGATGAGTTAGTTGAAGGACTCAGTTGATTGAAATGCTGACTTTGGCTGGGTGATGGTTGAGGTGCCGCACGGTTTTGACAGAGAGAAAAATCTGGCTGTGACAATACGACGTTATGCTCCTCACTAAGGTGAACATGAACTCATGTGGACCTGCCTTAAACAACTTGTAGGTCCCACTTTTATTTTGCTCAAAGAGGACCAAACAATCTGATTTCAAATATGGGCACATTCAAAACCGTTTTCCAACAATACATAGAGTGAGTATCCACTAATAGGTCATCCAAACTAATATTATTAGAAGGTAAACTTTAACATATTCATTTTTATAATCATGAAGAAGATGCTGCTCTACATGCTAGAGGCAAAGCTTAAAAAGGGAGTAAAAGTGTTACACTTAAACCCAAAAAATGACAAGTTTCTCACATTTTCTCAGTGGATCCAATCAATTAAAGTTGGATTTCAAACAATTTCTCATAGTTTTCTCAGTGCAACCAATTAACAAAACAAAAATATGAGAAAACAAATCTTTTCTTTTCTTTTATTTCTCATCCCACCCTAGTGAGACTGCAACCAATCGGAGCCTTTGGGTTCAAGTTCAAGGACATTGGGATAGATTGAGAGGCCACGGATGGCACATTTCCCAGTATATTTAGTCTCTAAAAATCTGAGTCATTTTGCTACTGGTGACCGGATCCTGTCGCAGCCAATTAGAATATGTTAAAAGATTTGGAATAATAAAGAGATTGTAAAAAACGTAGATGTTTTACATGGCCTATGAACATGAAATCTCAGATTTTTGACACAGCCATAACTAAATTCAATATTTTAATAATGGTTTGCAATATTCGAAAGAGCAACCTTTACACAAAACTCTGTCATATCATCTTCATAGGTAGCCATGAAGATAGTGTAAGCTACCTTTGCAAGGAATTGGGTTCTGTCAGTAAGTTTCAACAGAATTTCACCCGTTCCAGTTCTTTCAATCTTTGCCTACTTCGAAGAATAACATATATATTGTATCCACTAGCAACTGATTGGCGGGATTCTCCAATATCACCATCCATTCCATGACATGCATCTTCGGCAGTTCGATAAGGTGATTTAGGAGAGAACATTGGAGTAAGATAACTACAATTTCAAGGAGTTAATAAATGGGCACTAAGAACAATATATAGTCATATTATGGGAGTATGAATAGTTAACAAGGAATCCAGAACCCGGATTCGGAATTTTTTTTAAATAATAATATTAGTTATAAGAGTACATTATATATAATAATATTATTTATAAATTATGGAACCAACCTGACCCTAAGGATTGGGCCCTTCATCCAATTTTCGGGCAAAGCTTAGTTCATGGATTGCCAAGCCAACCCACTAATGAGTGGGATATGTGACATTTTTGTAATTTATCAGAAAATATGTGAATTTTTACAATGTCACAAGGGAGTAAAATAGGTGTTAAATTTTTATTTTTTATTTTTGGTGAAAAAGAGGTATGTTAAATTTGTTAAAGTAAAGGAAATGGTTTGAAAGATGACCGACCCTCTTATACAAGAAAAATAAAAAAAAGGAAGATTGTTGTTTTTCTTTCAACTTCTAGCCTTTAAATATGGTTTATCAACAAACAAATATATATATATATATCATTAATCTTGGCATAGAAAGGAACGTTGCATCTGGATAAAATACTCACACAGAAAAGTCCAAACATGGTCCATTCAATTAATGGGCCTTACAATCAGGCTTGGAGCTAGCCCAAGCTGACCCACTATAGGCCAGGGTAGCCCCATGTGGAACCTTATCCCTATCCTATTCTTTAAAGAGATTATAAACTCTTACCAAGAGGCCAATACAATCCTTGAACAAAAGCTTGCAATCCAACAGTTTTTGTGTGGGAAAGATACTTCTAATTAATAAACCGTCTAATCTTATTCTTGAGACAAGATTCCAATACGATAGTTTTAAGTTTTAACTAAGGAGTATAAACAACCTGGCTGTCCCTTCTCAAGCGGTTTCTCCGGAATCCCTTGGGAAAGAGAAACACACAGCGAATAGATGAAACCTTTTACTTTTTAAATTGAAAACCGGAAACAAACTTTAGTTTTGTGATATAGGGTTGTTTTGTCTTCTTTGTTGCACCAAAAGGCCAAAATACAACCGACCCCAGAAGGCATTGAATGGAGCTGATGCAAACCATGAACCTACCCCAACTGCTTCTGCTTCCTATCTTCAAAATCACAGCTGTGCAGCATCAAATACTTGGTATTTGACAAACCCATCCTTCTTAAATGGATTTAAAGAGCCGAAAAGGTCTTTCTGGATCCTTAGTAACGAAGAAATGCTCCTCGAAAACAAACATAAATACATAAATAGTCCCTCTTCAATTCGGTTTTTTGTCTTTGAAGACCGTTTGAGGGACGTTCAAAATCATAGCTATGCATACATCAAACACTTCGCATCAGACAAACCCATGAGTACTCTCAAACCCATCCTTCATTAAATGGATTTAAAGGAACAGAAAATATCCTTTTTGTATCCTTGGTGATAACGATGTACTCCTGAAAAGCAGACGTATATAGATAAATTTTCCCTTTAATTTGGTTTTGTCTTTGAAGACCGTTCAAGGGATGGTCCTCGTAGGCAAGCCAAGTGTCACTTGTGAGCAACTTTCTTGTTTTCATGAGAAATGCTTTGTGGGTATCTCTTATTTGAGTAGAAAACAATAATGCCCGGTTTCTATTTGCTAGCCTTGGCGCATTCATGGCGCTGGGAGTACTGGTGCAGCCATGCGTAGTCCAGTGAACAGCCAACTGCCTCAACGATCAAGTAAGTCCCTTGAACCTTTATCTGATTCTTCTATTTTTCTACCAAGTTCTTATTAGTTCGTTCCTTAGGTCATAAGATGTACTACTTCATTGGTGATGTAAAAGGATCGACATACGTTGAGTTGTCAAATTCTGAGTTAATGGCGTTGGATTATCTTGACCGAGAGGATCTTCGTAAGAGATGCAAGGATCGGTAGAATTTGGTGTAATTGATACAAATTTTGTTATTTATGAAAAGTGGTAGAATTGGACAAAATTTGAGAGACTGAAAGGAAACGACGAGATTTTCAAGATTCATTCAATTGCAATGGACTTTTCGTCTGTAAGCCAAATTCTATCGTTTAGACCTCGAAAAAGGGCATTTTTGCTATTTATAGTAAAAATCTGTTGATTGTGGCTTGTTAGATGAGATAAATCGACCTACATTGTCTAAAATAGCTTTAAATATTAAAAATTAAATTTAAAGAGTAAAATCAAAGCCCCACCAACCTTGGGCTTAATCCTTAAAGGAAGAGAGGTTCTCAAAAAGGTTCTAGATGGCATATTGGGAATGGTGATGAACCTGTACAAGCACATAAAGTAATTTATTTGTAAATAGAAATAGTAAAGAAAGACAACGAAAACAATTTGAAACAAAAACCAAGTAAATAACTCATTGAATAATAATGATTTCGTCTAAAATGACGACTCACGTTAAAAATGTGTTGATGAAGTTTACTCTAATAATTTAATTATAAAATCTAAAAGAAGATCAAAGTCTACTATAATATTTAACAGATCCATTATATGTAGGATTTAAATAAAACTTAATCTAGCCAATTACATTCTTACATCAATCATTTCACTACCGGTAGAGTTTTAGGTGAATATGATAATGATTTGGAGAAAATTAGCACATCTTGGGTCGTGTTGAGAAAAGACTTGGCAGGATTTTGGACACTTGGTTAGAGTTTTAGTGGATTAATGTCTCCTTTCCATTAGCCTCGGGTCAAATTTTCCCCATCCATATCAATTGCATAAGCCTCCTTAAATTTTCTCCTTGGAAAAGCTAAGATTTTTAATTGAAGTATCTAATTAAAGTTTTTATTTTGCCATTGGTTGAACTGTTTATTGGCATAATTTTGCAATAGGAGAATCTGTGGCCTGGCGAAGTGAAATGCTTTTGGGCTGACTAACTAATTAGCAAAATGAGGAGTAGGTGAGATGGCCATGTGAGACGCTTTTGGACTGACTAACTAATTTTCCACATGGAAGATTCTTATTTGATGAGAGGAAAAAAAGAGTTTTTTATTCCTCACGATTAAGCTTATATATATGTGTGTGTGTGTGTGTGTGTTTTCATGTGTGTTCTAGATATTTTTTACTCTATTTTGAGAGGTTTACATGAGCTATGGCATCTTGCATAAGGTGCTTCATACATGTTACTTTTGTGAAAACCATTACAGCACTGTAAGCTCCATGGCTAGTGAAATGCTAGGCTTCTACATGTTTTGCTTTTATATTTTTCTGGATTGAGGTTCTTGATTCGTATTGATATCATGGTTTAAAAACTCTTGGTGATTTGTCCTCGTTCAAAACAAAAGCCTGATCAAATCCACACACTACTTGGGAATTTATTTTGGTAATCTAATTTTTGGATTGAAGAAGAAGATAACCAGTTTAGACAATTCTAGATGGTGCAACTTAGGCGGGTGTGAGGCAAATCCAAAGATCAACCATAGGCGTGGATGTACCATTCTGAGCCAAACCCCAACCCAACCAAAATTTATCAAACTCACTCCAAACAGAGTTTGGGTTTGGTAAGGTTTGAGCTATGTTTAGGACTTTAGGATTTGTAAAGAAGTATTAATAAAGGTATATACAATAATAAGCATATGAAGCATGATATCAATGCTTCTAACACAAACAAACATGTTAATACTGTGACGTAAAGTTAATTTGATATTTCACACGTTAATAGATGAAGCTTCTTATGTATATGTTACATAAAAATGTAATAAGGGTTGTGTTCACGGGTGTAGGTTGGGACATCCAAGGCCTCTGCTCAAACCCAACTCAACCTAGGTATGGGTTTTCGAAACTCAATCCCAACCAAAAGCTCGTCCACTTGTAGATACGGCCTCAACCAAAATCATTTTTCACTATTTTTCAAGTAATGCTTGTTCTTATAGAAAACTAGATTTGGTGAGCACCTTTTGTATAATAATTCTTCATTTCAAATTTCATATTTTGAAGAGATCATCTTAAACAATGTAATGTGGAGACAATTTAAGAATTTTCCAATTAAGAAAATGTGGCCTAAAGAATATAACTAAACACTAAAAGGAGTTTCTTTATACCAATTGATATGGCAATAACTGTCAAATTAAAGTAGGAAGTCCTCGGTTTCAAATAGTCATTCATTCGAAAGGAAGTAAAATGAATCATTTGATATTCAACCATATACATCTTGAAGTACACTAAAGATGAAGATGATTCTGTTCATTGCAAAGAACATAAACGAAATCTACAAAAAACAGTATATTTCTCCATTATTTCAAACTCGTCTAACATATAAAACACCTGGATCACTCAGTTATTGGAAGCTTGGGAGAAATTTCCTAAAGGAACTCCTACAATTCAACCACACCAAATCTAACCACAAAATATGCATGCAGTAATCCAAAAAGGTAAAAAAGCAAAGAAGTGCATAATTGGATTTCAAGAGTAGCTTTCGACGGTGCCAAATTTTTTGGTAGAATATAATATTCAGTATGAAAAACCGATTCATATACATTGTAATATAATTAATAAAAAAATTATAACTATAAAAAATGAAACATTAGCACTTCGAAGATGTGGGGAATTTTTTTTTTTTTTTTTATCGATCTTCCCCATCACGCCCCTGAAGCATGGACCCGACAGATGCCGGTGAATTTGGAGAGGGCGAGGCTTCATTACTGTGCGGAGAGCCGCGTTGGGTGAAGAAATCATCATTGGCATTGCCAAGAGAGACAGTGCTTGAAGGAGAAAGAGAAGAAGAGTGAGAGATAGAGAGAGAGAGGGTTGAGCTGGCTGTGACTGATGAATTTCTTTAAGAACCTTTTCAATCACAGTGTCGATATAAGAGGGATCTCGACAGAGGATATCAGCTTTTAACTAATTAGTAAGAGAGGGATAAAATGGAATAGGGAGAGGAGAAAGAGGAACATCTTTGGAGGTGCGAGGGATAGAATGAGAAAAAAATAAAAGGATGAGCACCAGGGCCAGAAGGAGGAGGAGGCAAAGGAGGAGAAGATGGAGAGACCGGGGTTTTTCCCTTAGAAGAAGAAGCAGAGGGAGAAGAGTCCTTTTTATGACCCTTAGAAGCTTGCTTTTGCAAGGAGGACGGGAGGAGGACCTTTGAGGTCTCGACGAAATTAATGTTAAATTTGTCCCACCATTTCTGATAGATTTGGCGCCAGAGACAAGGGGGAATGGAGACAGAATCTACCTCATATTCCCATCGGATTATCCAAGGGAGATTATGAGAGGCAAACAGATAGGCGGTAACCATCGGTTTTGCTACAAAACTCAATTGAGTTTGGTAGTGAGTGTGGAGCTGAACAAGAGGAGGAAGAAGAATTTCCTCTGTTGCTCCGAAAATATCCCACCAATTGTGAAACCAAGAAGGGAAGGCTGAGGCAAAGGTGTTGGCAAAGGAGACGAACCAAGAGTGCTTTAATTTGGAATTTTGGTAGAAAATCACTAGTTCCCAAGCCTGGACATAATCAAAATAATTATACCATGGTTCACCGAGGCCTTTGTATGCCTTGTCAATAAGCCTTTTAGGCTTATGGAGATATATCATCTCCCGTTCCCATTCTTGAACAGAAATGATCTTTAAGATCTGCATCTTTGAGAATGCAATTTCATCTGAACTTTTGTTACTCAGATGATGGGTGAAATTGATACTGCTGGATTCTTTTAGAATCTGCTCATAGTAGGTTCTATGTTTGGCTGGGTGAAATGGGATCAAGTTTTGACCCTGAGGAAGGTATTTTAGAAGGATATCTCGAAGCGGCAATTGAATGTCAAGAGGCTCAAGGGGGAAAACAAGAAGGAGGTGTTTCTTGAAATAGGGAGTGGATTTTACCACTGATTCATCTGGGAGAATAGTTTAGGACGACTTTAAGTCGTTGTCTTCGACCACAATTTTCCTTTTAGGATGGCCGGATGATGAGCTGACGTTATGTCTTTGAGACATCTGGAATTCCCTGCAGGAATTCATGAGATAAATAGTCAGGCAGAGAATTATTTTCTCCCTTAATATATTCAATATCAAATTCAAAAATAGAAAGAATAGCTTGCCATCTTGTAAAGATTTGTTTTGAGGCTAAATTCTTTACATCTTTTTGAAGAATGAATTTAGCTAATCGACAATCTATTCTTAATAAAAATTTCTGATTTATTAAATCAGATTGAAACTTGTTTATACAATTAACAATGGAAAGCATTTCCTTTTTGATGGTGGAATACTTTACCTGGGTAGGATTCCATTGTCCAGAGTGAAACATGACTAGTTCTTCTTTAGAACCATTTACCTGTTTGAGTATTCCTCCATAGCCTTTGTTAGAGGCGTCTGTCTCAACAATCTTTTTAAGATTGGGGTTAGCTATTGAAAGAAAAGGAAGAGACTTAACCCTTTCCTTGATTCTGCGGACTGCAGCTGTATGGGCTTCAGTCCAGTCTGTGGGATTCTTTTTGAGTCTAGCGGTTAAGAGGGTTTTTTCTTCTGCTAAATTTTGGTAGTAATTTGAAATATAATTCAGACATCCCAAAAATCTTTGTAACAAAGTTTTATCTGTTATTTTGTCGGGAAAATTTTCTCCGAATTTGATAACCCTGTTGATTGGGGTTATTTTTCCCTGGAAAATTTGATGACCAAGGAATTGAATTGAGGTCTGTAAAAGCTTTATCTTTCTTTTAAAAATAGCCAAACCGTTTTGTTTTACCATTTGAAAGAAAGTGTGAAGATGTTTAAAGTGCTGGTCTACATTTTTTGAGAAGACTAAAACATCATCAATGTAAACAATGGTAAAAGAAGAAGAAGAATTGAATATTTCATTCATTATTTTTTGAAATTCAGATGGGGCATTCTTAAGCCCAAAAGGCATGACGTTCCAATCATATTGTTCGAAGGGAACGGCAAAGGCAATTTTATACATATCTTCTTCTTTGATTTGGATTTGCCAAAATCTAGATTTCATGTCAAACTTTGAGAAGACAGTGGCTTGATAGAGTCTATTTAATATATCTCTTTTGTTGGGTATAGGGTACCTAATCC
>JAOXJP010013413.1:0-17683 GCA_025762735.1 Platanus orientalis | reverse complement strand
GAATTACCTCAATCAATTAACCAGACACAATAATCCAATCTGACCCAGTCTCCAAAGTATCCACACCTGCTCTAAAATTCTCTGTGCTTCTCCCACTTCTAGAAAAGTTACAGGACCCTATCTGAATGTGGTTACCTCTATTTATAAAGTATTTGAGAAGCCAAAGTAACCCTAGGAGGTGTGGGATTCTTATCCTAGGTTATGGGACCCAGTATCCTTAATTAAGTCAAACTACATCCAAAACACTCTATCTTTTGTTAATTACAAAACTGGAATACCAATAATTGCAATAATCGATGTTACCTATTGTAATTAAACTCCTATAGATAAGAAAATAACAAGGCCCTTCTTTACACATATTTTACAAATGTGTCCTTCCACTTCACAATATTCCTTAATGACCTTCAGGATGATAAAATAATCACTCTAACCCCTATGGTCATTAGAACATTATCATTAGGAACTTAATAAATCAATTGGACATTTGAAAACATATATTTGATAAAAAAAAATCAAAATAAAATATGTAAATTATAATATAGTTTTAAAAACATTTGACAAACACTTTATCAAAAACCACTAGCCAGATTTTTGTATCTAATTAAATCATATATTTCCTAAACTGAATATTCTACCATTTAAGGGTAGTGGATTCCTTGTTGGGCATTTGCATCCTTTCAAGTATCGTGTAAGTTATATAAACTACCCATGATATAGCCTCCAATTAGGCATCACTAGTTGGTAGCTCAAAATAACTAATATAATGACTTAGAGAAATACAAACCCCTTAAGTCTAAGGACGAGTCTGTAAATATGAACAACAGTCACCTTGACAGTGATGTTTTACCAAGTGTGTTCATAATAGATCCCTTTAATGCGTTTATATAATGCACTCACAGGAAAGCTTAGAGTCTCACTCTAGTGACTGAGATTACATCACTCCATCAAATGGCAGCTCTACATGTAGCAGCCCTAGAAGTGATGTGTCCAGCATCACCCATAGTTGTAAACTTTTAGGTCTACAAGAACTGGATTATCTGATATCTCCACACATTCCAATGTGTTTGACATGCTACTATGTTATCTGAGGACCACCTATCTCATCTCATGAGATCAAATAATGACTCATATAAAGAAACAAATACATGTGATGATAAAATAAGTAATTATAATTAATTAATCATGCTTATATTTTATGTGAATGGCTTTGTTAGGACACACATTTCCAATAGATTCATCGCGTAATCGACTCCTATCGATGAGCCTATTTTCATGCTTTTGAGGAAGAATTCTCCCATTGAGTAGAACAGCGACTACCAAATTGCATTTGAAAAAATCAAGAATTATCTGTTGAGTCCGCCAGTGCTTGTTTTTCTAGAGCCAGACCGTCCATTGATTTTGTATCTAACAGTGCATAATAACTCCATGGGATGCATTCTTGAGCAACATGACAATCGGGCAAGAAAGAATAAGCCATCTATTATTTGAGTAAGCGGTTTATTGATTATAAAACCAGATACGCCCCTTTTGAGAAAAACATGCCTTACTTGGGTACATACGACGAAGAGATTGCAGCATTACTTCCTATCATACAAAGTCTTTTGGATTTCCTAAATGTATCCCATCAAATATCTTTTCAAGAAATCAGCAACAATAGGAAGAACAGCCTGATGGCTCCTGATGCTATTCGAGTTTAACATATCCTTCATTCCACAGAAAACAATTAGGGGGCAAGGCATTGCTGACTTCTTAGCTGACGTCCCAGTTGATGAACCTCTGTCTTCTAGACTTGACTTCCCAAATGAGAAGATACTGTACGTTGAAGTAGAACAGACCAAACTGGTATGATGGAAGATGTGTTTTGATGGAGTAGTTAATTATAGAGGATATGGTGTCGGAGTTATACTTATATCTCATATCAGTGCCCTAATTCCTATTATCATCCGTCTATGTTGTCCCTGCACCAACAACATTGTAGAATATGAAGCTTGCATTGTCGGCCTAAAGTTGTTATTGACCTAGGCATTACAAAACTTGAAGTCTTCGGTGATTCAACCCTAGCCATCTTCCAAGCTACTGGAGAATGGTTTATCAGAGATGAAAAATTCTTAGACTACCACGACTATCTCCAAGCCCTATCCAAAAATTTCAAATATTTAAGCTTCAGTTATGTGGCCAAAAATAGAAATCAGTTTACGGATGCCTTAGCTACACTTGCTTCTATTGCCTTAGTATTCCTTGGTGAGACCTATTAAAATTAAGTATAGATTAAAGCCAACTCATTGCCTCCATATCATAACAACATATTCAAATAGAGAGCTTGGTATTTTGACATCAAGAGATACCTTAAAGATCAATTTTTTTCCTCGATGGCCTTAAAGAATGACCTGTATACTCTTCGAAGATTGGCCCCACACTTTGTCTTACATAGGGTTCCTTATACAAGAAATCCCCACATCATGTTGCATTAAGGTGTGTGGACGAGTTCAAAGCATCAACCATTATGGAAGACATCCACGGGGGAGAGTGTGGTCTACATATGAATGGACTCATGCTAGCCAAGAAGATTATTTGGTTAGGTTATTATTGGTCAACCATGGAAGCAAATTGTTGTAATCATGTAAAAAGGTGTCACACTTGCCAATCTTATGCCAACTTTATCAAGGCACCGTCTTCAAAATTACACAATTTAACTACACCATGGCCATTCTCCATGTGGAAAATTGATGTGATAGGACCAATATCTCAGAAGGCAGTCAATGGACATTTGTACATCATAGTAGCTATCGACTACTTCACAAAATGGGTGGAGGCCACATCCTTGTCTACAGTCATAATAAAGAACACAACAAGGTTCATATGCAACGATATCATCTGCCAGTATGGTCTTCCCAACAAAATCATCATAGACAATGCCACAAAATTTGTGGGGAAAGATCTCAAATTACTTTTCCAAGAGTTTAAGATTTAACGCCATCGATCATCTCCTCATAGACCTCATAGGAATGGGATAGTCGAAGCAGCCAATAAGAATCTCAAGAAAATCTTCCAAAAGATGACATCAAATCATTCTAATTGGCATAAAAAGCTACCATATGCATTATTGGCATATCAGACATTTATCCACACTTCCACAGGTGCTACCCTATACTCTTTGGTTTAGGGAATGGAGGTTGTCATTCCTATTAAAGCAAAAATTTCCAGTCTCAAGATCTTGGCCGATGCATAAGTTCTAGAGTCAGAATGGGTACAAGTTTGACATGATCAGTTGAACCTCATTGATGAAAAAAATACAAGAAATCAGTAATGGGAAAGCTTATTAGAGGTGTATGGCAACTGCTTTCAACAAAAGGGTCAGGCCTAGAGATGTAGAAGAAGGCGACCCCATTCTCAAAAAGGTCCTTCCACATGAATAAGCACCTCGAGGATAACCTCAACCAAATTATGAAGGATCATTCATTGTCAAATAGAAATTATCTGGTGGTGCTTTGTTATTAGGAAACATGGACGGGGAGGATTTCCCTAGATTTATCAACTTAGATGAAGTGAAGAGATTTTTTGCTTAATTTATGTAATCTAATTGGTGCTAAGGAAATCTTAAAATAAAAAATACATTTAACTAATTTTTTTTAAGACATATTTTTTTATTTTAAATTCCATCTATTGGAAGAAAATAATGGTTCAAAAAAAAAAAAAAAAGAGAAAACAAAATAGAAGAACAAAGAAATGTCTTCTACAACATATAGAAACTCTTTACAAAACCATGACCTTCTTCAATAAGCAGAAGATTTTGTAGAGAACCATGATCTTCTTCCAACATGGTATAATCTTCTTCAATAAGCAGGGGATTATGTAGGGAACCATGATCTTCTTCCAATAGGGTATTCACATACAGAACCATAATCTTCTTCTTAAAAAATGGAAATTTCCCATAAGAAGACCATGATCCTCTTCAATAAACATGGAGACTTTGTAGAAAACCATGATCATGTTTATAACAGTGACATTTGAACCCCATAAGAAGGCCTCAATTCCTCAAATCCTAATTCTGTAACCTTGAATATCCCTTCAGAATTATGTCTTGCAAAATCATTCAAGTTCCTTAATATTTCAAGAAATTCTAAGCACAAGTCAAAATACAGAAATTAGGCATTTAATCAAATTTTGACAAAGTACAAATCACCTCGTCTAGGTATCCTATACTCAGACCTGTTTGCATAAATAGGAGAAAAAAAAGGATCAAAAAGAGAAAAAAAATCAATTGAAAGCTTAAAGTGAAAATAAAAAATGGTGCTCTGATCCAAGCTTGTTAGTATTCCAACTAATAAGGGCAAAAAAGGGATCAATAAAGTCAAGACTTAGAGTGAAACCTAGGAATGACATTTTAAGTCATTCGTCTTTTAGCATTCAAATTTAGCAAGGCAAGGGGAAATTCGTCATACCTTTATATTCCCAAGTTCATTTCAAACCTCTGTCATTCATCTTTTCTCACAATATCAATTCATTTTCGGATTAAACATACAAGACATTACCCCTGTTTGAAAGTCCTTCGGGACCTGATCAAACCATTCATTGGAATTTTGGAATGAGAGAGTCATAATCTCTTGCACAAGTAGCAAGCACAAACAACTCATATGTCATAGTTCAGGTCATCAATCAACCAATATATTCAAGTTCTACCATTGATATACCAAGATATGTGCCTTCTTCAAGACTACGTAGAGCATCTTATTCTAAAATTTCATAGCTGTAGACATCATTCAAATCAATTCATTTAAAAAATAAATAAATGGCCATTTTGAAGGCTACATTAAAAAAATAGGCCATTTTGAAGGCCACCTTCTGAATTAATCATTAGGCCATTTTGAAGGCCGCATTAAAAAAAAAAACCATTAGGCAGGCCATTTTGAATGCCGCATTCAAAAGAGACCATGGGGTTACTTTGAATGCCACATTCAAAAAAGACCATGGGGTCATTTTGAAGGCCCCATTAAAAAATAGGAGGCCATTTTGAATGCTGCATTAAAAAAAAAAATCATTTGACCATTTTGAAGGTCGCATTCAAAAAAAATCATTGGGCCATTTTGAAGGCCCATTCCAAAACAAACCATATGACCATTTTGAAGGCCACATTCAAAGCAAACCATATGGCCATTTTGAAGGCCACATTCAAAACAAACCATATGGCCATTTTGAAGGCTGCATTCAAAACATACCACTTGGCCATTTTGAAGGCCTCATTCAAAACAAAACATATGGCCATTTTGAAGGTCGCATTCAAAACAGACCACTTGGCCATTTTGAAGGCCTCATTCAAAACAAACCATATGGCCATTTTGAGGCTGCATCCAAAACAGACCATTAGGCCATCTTGAAGGCCATATAAAAAAACAAACAAGAAAAAATATTGGTTAATCTAAGCCACAAAAAAAAACCTTTAGGCCGATCTAGGCGACAAAAATAAACCAATGGGCTTATCCAAGCCGCAAAAAAACAAACAATAAATCATTGGGCTGATCTAAGCCATAAAAATCTCAGGTTTACAGACCAATCATCATAAAAATAAAAATAAATTAATCGACACTGCTCTCTAGGCTTGAGCAATGTTACATCATACCATAACCTATCTATTATACATGATGTAATCCTTTAAAGGTATTCATGGCATAATACATAGCACTGATCTTTCGAGATCTCCATAGCTTTCAGAGCAAGCTTAAATTTTTTTCTCCTAACATAGTCCTGATCAACCACTCAAGTTCAATAACCTCACGTCAAAGTGATGTTACAAGAAGAAAAATTAACATTGCTCTTCGGGCATGAGCAATGTCATATCATACCATATCCTATCTATTATCCATGATGTAATCTCTTAGAGGTATTCATGACATAATATTTAGCATTGATCTTTTAGGATCTTCACAGCTTTTGGAGCAAGCTTAAAAACCCTCCCAATTAAGCCTTGATCATGCCACTCAGGTTTGGCAACTTCAAGTCAATAATCATGTTATAAGAAGGAAAGTCAGCATTTGCTCTTCGGGTGTGAGTTATGTCATTCATCCAATAGCCTATTTGTTTTTTTCATGATGTAAACCCTCAGAGGGATTCATGCAAAAGATATATAGCACTGATTTTGTGGAATCTCCATGGCTTCCAAAGAAAGCCTAAAAAGCTCATGTTTAAGCCTTGTTTGGCCCTCTACTTGCAACATGCCACATCAGGGAATTGTAAGGTATAGCAAAAACCACAATACTTGCCAATCGAATAAGCAAATAACATAATTCGTTCCCTAAGACTGTAATTTTCTAGTTCGTAGCATAAACTTTTGCATTCACCTAAGACTAGAAAATCTCCCTCACAGCACCTGGGCGATCCAAACCGTCTATAGCTTTTCGAAGATAGCACAACAACATCTCCTATAGAGTCTCGTCTAAGGCCATGTTGATTTGGCAAGGGGCATTCCCAATTTATCCTATTGTAGGTTAAACCAATTGACGACCACATTATTTAGCTAGTTATCTGCCATATGACTCACTAAGATCACCCCGGAGTACCACTTGAAACAAACACAGGTGGTGCTATAAATTCAATCCCTAAGTCTAACAATACTTTGAACCACGGTTTTAACATTATATCAGGTTCAAACAACTATTGTCTAGCATAATCAACTTTGACCCCCATAGCTTTTTGGAGAAAGCACAACATCTCCCGATTATGTTTACCAATCAACCACCACCACTTCAACAAATCGACTTGTTAAGCATAGGCCACCCCATGACATGGCTTATTTGATATATAAGCACTTGTCACATTCCTTTCAAACATTGTGTGATATGCCTACTATGATAGTGACTGGGATGTCATTACTTGGGAAAGGCAAAACAACCAATCATGGGGGATCCCAACCTAGCTTTGAGGAAATAGTCGTTATAAAACTTCCTCTGATTGTATTGATCTCAAAAATTATAATGTGGTTCATGGACGAGGATACCATTATAGATCTGATCCATTAGTCTATGTACTCTATTAATTGATGATGTAAACCCTTATAGGTATTCATAAATAACATATAGCATTGACCCTTAAAGGTCCTATAGCTTTTTAGAGAAAGCTTCCCCAAATCTCTCATTGAGTCCTCCAGTTTGTAAACTTTACCTAAAATAGGGGAAAATGATTCAAAACTGTAGTGTGGTTCATGGACAAGTACAACATTGCAGATCAATCCATAATCTACATACTCCATTAATTTACGATGTAGACCCTCAAAGTCATTCATAAATAATATATAGCACGTACCCTCAAAGGTCCCATAGCTTTTCTATAGAAAGCTTTCCAAAATCTCTTCATTAGTCCATGAGATTGTAACCATTGTCCAAAACAGTGGTAGAGGATACAAAGCTATAATATTGTTCACCTTGGACGAGGACAACATTGCAGATCAATCCATTAGTCTATATACCACATTAGAATTCTGATGTATACCCCCAGAGGTATTCATAAAGGAATGTAACATTAGAATTCATATACCACATTGTTGCATAGATACACTTACTCATTCCCCATGTAAAACCCAAGTAATGTAAGTATGAATCATCCCCTTAATAACCAAGCGTTCTTCAACAACTTCAAACTTTTGGCTTACTCGATTTTCACACCTCACACAAGGGCACAAGATCTCTTCCCAATTCCTCGCATCTGCTTTAACAATGTTTAGGATGTAACACCCCATACTATGACACACATGTTACTGTACACATGTCACACTTAGAATGCTAACACATGTCACATAAGTTATGTACACACATAGTATCACTTTAATGCACATATGCTAATTTGAATGTTTGACCAACTTTAGAAAGGTACTAACAAAAATGTAGAAAGAATCTATGAGTAAAAATTATATCTTTGAATAGTCTTAGAAGTCTAGAGTCCTACGCAATAAACGGCAAGCGAAACAGATACCAAACAAAAAAATTAAAGGCAATTTACTAAGTAAGGGAAAAAATGGGTTAAGGACATGACAATTTTTTAAGCTGTACCAAACAAATGGCATAACTTCGTAAGTCGATATTTATCGATCCTGCAGGAATCACCTTACAAATAATATATGCATGAAAATATCTATGAGTCTATTTTCCAATGCAACAAATGGTAAGTGAATTAAAGTTTCATAAAAGACGTTATGACAATTTTTCCAAAAAGTGTCTATGTCATCTGGTAAAGTATTGTATAAGGAAGTTATTTGGAATACAGCTTCATAGGGAGCTCCCTCCTCTTGTTCCTCTTATGGTTTAATTTTTAAAATGCTTCCTTCAGTGATGTGGAGAATCAAGTATTTTTAACGAATTCAATTGGAACTCTAAATGCCAACAGTTATAATTGAAGGAAGCTCGGCATTTAAATCAAGAGTATCTCGTTAAAGCTTAAATAGTAACAACATGGATACGTTGTTAAACACTATTCAAAATATAGTGCTTTTAGTAATAACAAGAGTATGTTGTTAAATCAAATCACTATTAAGGATGCAATCGTTCCTATAGTAATAACAAAAGTATGTTGTTATGCAAATAGTTGATTTAAAGCTCGACAAAAGGCTACAATTGAACTTTTAACAACATTCAGAGTATGTCATTAGAATACTTTTACCCAATCATGTATATAAGATGGAACATGATTGGGTAAAGATTAAGAATAGAACAAGAGTTTGCCTTTGCTTGTTCATCAGTGGGAAATCAATTTTTTTATCCATGTAAGAAATGCAACAATTATGTTGTAAAGAATCGAGATAATGTTGACGCTGATCTACTTTCAATTGGTAGTGTCCCAACTTACACTCTATGGTTTAGGCATGGTGAAGAGAGACATGATCTAGTATGTGAGGTGTCAGATAGTGATGATAAATCAGATGGGTGTGAAATGCATGAAATGTTAGAAGATCACTTTAGAACTATGAATACAACACGTTGGTTAGCTGGAGAACAAAGTGGCGATGGTCTTGAGGAGCCCAACAAGGATTTGGCTAAATTTTTTTGGTTGTTAGGAGAAAATGATCAAAAAAAATTTTAAACTACAAGTATACTGAACTATCTCTCATTGTAAGGTTATTCCATATAAAATGTCTTGGGGGTCTTACAAACAAATCTTTTACTATGTTGCTTAAACTATTGAACGACATACTTTTGAAGGGTAATGTAGAGCTACCTAAGTCATTTTATGAGGCAAGGAAGATAATTGGAGATTTAGGTATTGATTACTTAAAGATACATATATGTGTCAATGATTGCATGTTCTATTGGAAAGAAAACTCTAATGCAAATAACTATCTATTTTATGGTGTCTTAAGATGGAAATCAAATTAAGGGAGTGCAATGGTTAAAAAAGTTCATCACAATATTTTGTATTATTTTCCATTAACACCAAGGCTTCTGAGGTTGTTTATGTCAAAAAAGACGGCTTCATATATGACTTGACATCATGATAAGCGGGTTGATGATGGACTATTATGGCATTTAGTGGATTCTACGGCATGAAAAAATTTTAACTCGTTACATGAGACATTTGCTTTAGAGTCACGTAATGTGAGGCTTGGGTTGGCAAGTGACGTATTTAATTTATTTGGAAACATGAGCACAAGTTATAGTATATGGTTGGTTGTCCTTGTTCCCTACAGCTTGTCATTGTGGCTGTGTATGAAACAACCTTATTTTATGTTATCATTGTTCATTCTAGGGTTCAAGGGTTCAGGAAATGACATTGATATGTATTTACAACCTTTGGTTGATGAGTTGAAAATTTTATGGGAAGTTGGTATTAATACTTTTGATTCCTTTATAAATCAAATTTTCAATATGCATGTAGCAGTCTTACAGATAATTATGACTTTCCAGCATATATAAATCTTTCTGGTTGGAACACAGTAGGTGCTTTGGCCTATCCTTCTTACCATAATGAGACACGATCTGCTTATTTGAAGAATAGAGGAAAGTATTGTTTTATGGGGCATCGACGCTTTTTACCAATTAAGCATAGATGGCGACTATAGTCCAGATTATTTTATGGTAAAAAAGAGACCAGTTCATCGTTAAAACAACTATCTAGAGATAATGTATTTCATCGAGTATGTGATCTTGAAGGGATTTGGGAAAGGTATGAAGAAGAGAAAACAAGATGAGTCAACAAAGAAAACTAATTGGCTTAAAAAAAATCTTCTAATTACCTTATTGGGGAACATTATTGCTGAGACATAATTTAGATGTTAATCACATTGAGAATGATGTGTGTGATAGTATAATTGAAACATTGATGAATATTTAAGGAAAAACAAATGACAACCTAAAGTCTCGTATTGATTTAAAAGTCATGGACATAAAGGCAGAACTCCATCCAATACCATAAGGGAAAAAAGTACTATTGTTATTTGTATACTATACATTATCTACAAATGAGAAGAGAGTTTTGTGTGAATTTTTTAAGGAGTTAAAGTTAATCGATGGTTTTTCGTCAAATATTGCTAGGTGTGTGAATCTGAAAGAGCATAAGATATTTGGATTCAAGAGCCATTATTGTCATGTCTTGTTGAGACCTTACTTCCTCTTGCAACAGGTGGATTATTGCAAAAAAATGTAGCAACTCTATTAATTGAGATGAATAATTTTTTTAGAGAATTGTGCTCAAGGGTGTTAAGTGTGGATGATTTAGGCAAAATGCAATCTCAAATTGCATTAATACTTTGTAAGTTGGAAATGATATTCCCCCTATCATTCTTTGATGTTCTGATACACTTATCCATTCACTTAGTAGATGAGGCTAGGATTACAGATCCTGTGCAATATCGGTGGATGTACCCAATAGAAAGGTACTAGCAAACACTAAAAATTTATGTTCGTAATTGTGTCCATCCTAAAGGTTCAATTGTAGAAGGGTATATGACAGATGAATGCTTAACATTCTAGTGAAGATACTTCCATGGTATTGAGACTCGGTTTAATCGAGTCAAACGAAATTGGGATGGAGGTTCGTCGTAAATAGATGGAGGATTATCCATTTTTGCACAAGCAAGACATGTTGTAGGTAAGGATAATGTCTCGCACCAACTTAGTAAAGAAGAGTGGACACAAGCACATCTCAACGTCTTGAAAAATAGTGATGAAGTGTAGCCATTATTGAGTAAGTTGATTTATAGTTGCTATAAATTTGTTACAAAGTTAAGTCAATTAATTTTATTTTTTAATTTGTTTATAATTTAATTAACTTATGTTTCACATATATAGACAGAGCACCAACACATGATTGGACAAGCTAATGTAAAGAATGTACATAATCATCATAATAAAGAATTTGTTGCTTGGTTTGAAAGTCATGTAAGTACTATATATATAAGGAAATTATTTTTTTGTATAATATGTTTGACTTGAATCATGTAAGAAGATGTATTGATTTAAAACTTGTTTATGAATAAATTACACGAGTATATAATAAAGGGATGGAGAAACTAAGAAAGCAACTTGTAGATCTGGCTCGCGGACCTTCACGGGAAGTCACGTGTCGTAACGGATACATTGTTAATGGTTTCAGATACCGCACAAAGGAAGATGATTGTCAAAAAAAAAAAACCCAAAGTTATGGGTTATTAGTAAAAGAAGATTCAGATACAGGCAATCGTGACTACTATGGTGTTTTAACCGATATCATTGACTTACGGTACATGAGAGGCAATAAGATTGTAATGTTAAAATGCGGATGGTGGGATGTTGACAACCTTAGTAAAGAAATGAGTATGGTCGGACCCGTATGAATATGACATGTAAACTAAGGAGCAATGAGCCACCTATGTTAGCATGTCAAACAAAGCAGGTTTTCTATGTGAAGGACATAAAAAATCCTCTTTGGTATTTTGTATTAAAGATAGAACCTTGAAATTATTACAATATGCTACCTCCAGAAGAGAAAAAAGAAGATGACAAGGAAGAATACAACATTCAAGAAGCATATTAACAAAATGCTTCATATGGTCATCATCAATTGGGTTTTACAAGTGTATTAGATGATAATGATGAAATGGTGACATGGGATATGAATGATATACTAGGCATAATTGTTGATGTTGACATGAATGATATTAATCACTTTGATGAAGATTAATTGGAGTAGATATTTTGAAATAAATATATTTTGTTTTTATGAAAGATTGTATTTAATGCATGAGATTATATCTATGAATGTTTACTTTCTTTTAATTCACTTTTCTTGTTTATGTATCTCATATTCTTGTTTTGGTTTGAATGATATTAGTTTACTTGCCTATGTATCTCAAATTTTTGTTCATTAATTAGTTATACCCAGGCTAATTTTTTGATTATTATATCATATTTCTTAGTTTCAGTTTGAATTCTATTAGTTTGCTTGTTTATGTATCTTCAATTTCAATTTTGATGATATTAGTTTGTTTGTTTGTGTAAACTTGTATTAATTTATATTTGGATCAATGCAAGAAATCCATAGCTATGACTAGAAGAGCTAAAGACAACGGAGCTAGCACAAATAAAGATACTAATACAAACAAAAATGGTGGCACAAGTAGAGATACTGGTAAAAGTGAAAATATATATGTTTATTTGTTGGTTTTATTTTTTTTCTTTTAGTATTCTCATTATTGTCATTCACGCATATACCTAGTCATATGTGTCTATTTGTTGCTTCTATTTTTTTTCTTTTAGTATTCCCTTGTCATTTATGCATATACCTATTCATATGTGTATGTTAAATTTGTTTCTAATGTATAGGGAAGAGACAAGGGAGAGAGCCTACGAGGAATTTGAATTTGGCCAAAAACTTTAATGGTCAAAGGTTTCCAATCATATGGAAGAGCCGAAGACCTATAAGGGAGTATTCTAAATTATTCAAATCGAAATGTACTATCCTTGTTAGGTATGTGCAAAACGTACCTTTACAAGTTAAGGATTGGAGAGAAGTACCACATGAAGAAAAAAAAATCTATTTGACAATGTCTTAGTACATAGTATACCAAATTTTGAAATACACGTTTATTTCATGTTAAACTATATAATCCTTATTAATTTTCTATTTTTAGGAGCACTCTGGTTGAGAGTCAAGAGACTTTGGTATGACAACAAATGAATAGATCCTGCAAAAATTATTAGAACTGCCTAAAAACAAAATGATATACACTATACATTGGTGATATTAAGGAAACACAAGCAAATGTGCCACCCAACATGGCGGAGGATGATTGGAAGTATCTTATGGATTTATGAAACAACCCGGATTGTTTTTGCAATCAACTTTCACTCATAAAACTTTTCTTCTTCTTTATTGCAGGTAATGCAGGAAAGCAAACAAGCACACACTTGGTGACATTTGCAGTGGCTATTTTGTTTTGGGTTATTTTGGATTGAAATATTGTATTTTGATTTGGATTATTTTGGATTGAAATATTGTACTTTGGTTTGAAGGATTGCATTTTGTTTTGAGATATTTTGGTTTGTGTTATATATATATATATATATATATATATATTAAGTGTTACACAATTTTATTTCAGTTTATATGTTCATTCAAGTTATGATATTCTTGAGAATGCAAATCGAAATAAAATTTTATTTATAAAAACAATAAAACCTTATTTCAAGCATGGTAAAAAAATTATATTTCGACGATCAAAAATTGCTGAAACATATATCAATCTCATTTATTTCAATGGTTATTGGCCATTGAAACATATGGTAAAAAAATCTTATTTCAGCGATAAAAAACTATTGAAATATATATCAATCTCACTTATTTCAACGGTTACCTATAGTTGTAAAAACAATTTTTTATACGGCCAATGACTGTTAGAATAGATGCATTATTTTCAATGCTTCGAGTTTATATGTTTCAATGGTCTATTAAATTATATGTCAACAGTCGGAGATGAGGTTTTATATGCCGCCCCTATCCTCTGCTAACCTTCACTGTGGTCAAGGGGGCAGAAATATCAATGCCTAAAGTGATTAACACTTTTTTGGGGCATGTAAATCACTTCTAACGCTGATGTGCCCATCCCCTTAACCTTGGCAGAGGTTAACAAACAATAGGGAGGCGTAGAAAATCCTCGCCGTGAATGTCGCTGACCATCGATTAATGTAAAAAACATTTATCATGTTTTTGTCGATGGGTATCGACGGCCTTGTAAACCATCGAAAATACTTTTTTTCTTATGATTATTTACACTTATTTCAACGGCTGTGACTTCGAAAAAAATGAACTTTCTTATGGTGAGAAAGGTGGATGATGCTTCTTCCTTTTGGTTGGTGGAGCAAAATAATTACTAAAATTTTTGCTATGATGACATAACATGTCTACTTTAAGCATTTGAACGAGAGAAGGAATTCGATCATTCTGAATAAAGGCTTCACGTAGAACGGATTGAAGGCAAATAGGTTCAAGCTTTCATGTATTATCATATATTTATATTTTTTTTATAAAGTATTATCATATATTTGTTATAGTTTTATATTCTTTCATAGGTGTATGCCTTGAATCTGTATTATTAATTATATCGGTATGTTTTGACCTATTTCTAGGTTTTCCTTTGTTTTATTTTATTTTATATTTTTCTTTTTCTTAATAATCCAAAGTTTGGTGTTTTTTGCATCAAGCTTTACGTTGCATTGTATTGTACACCTTAGGTTGGTTTGTGTTTTAATATTATCTCAAGAAGAATATATTTTTGAGGGATGGAATGAAGGTATCTATCCTTCTTTCTGCTGTACACGTGGCATACATCAAGTTGATCTACTAGCTAAAACATCGACTTGATTGTATGGCCGGTCTTGTCCATCTACCATTTTCTACCTTTAGTACTTATTTAGTCCAAACTAGGCATGCCACCCAAAGTAAAAACAATTTGAAAATGTTATACACAGGTAACTTCTAGAGAAGGGAACAAAAATAATCTCAACCTAACTAGGATTTAGACATAAAAGTTTGACGATTCGCTATGAATCAGTTTCTATTAATGTTACGTCCAGGTAACTTGTAAAGAATAAAATAACAGTAGTCTTGAACTGAGTAGGACTTTAATCATAAAAGTAAGACGATTCACTATGAAAAGATCCTAATGCGAGTGTAATAGGTGGCTATTGAGTTTGATTTGGAAACATTTTGTGAGACATTGTTTTCGATTGTCATAACACTAATCAGATCAGCATAAGAATCTGCCTATGATTGGGTTTGTGTATTGTATTGTCTTGGCATGGGGGTGAGTTTCTCATATCTTATATGTACTGCAACGATAATTAAGTAGTATATTTTTCTTGTCTTGGTAGAGGACAGATTGCCTACACCTAGGAGATATCATAATATAGGTTTGAATTTAATTCAGTTGGGCCAATATTAGTGTCACACTTGCTTGGTTCTAAAAATGCTTTAAGTTGCAATCACCTTTTGTTTCTTTAAGTTGGTGCTACAAACGTTTGTAGCTCAACACCTTATCTCTAATCCTGTTTTTCCATTTAAATGTGGGTCATTCATTAGCTCAATTGGTAGAGTTCTTGGCAATGGAGAGTGACTCTCATATGTTCCAAGAGGATGGTGGTTCAAATCAAATCCACCAAGATTCTTAACAATCATATCTTGGGACTAGGTAATTAGTTTTTCATTTTGTTTAATTGTCATTGAAGTTATCAATATCTTGACATATACTATTTGTATTGTTGCATGTACTTTAGGTACAGTACATATACACGTATTTGTTGAGTTGTTGTTTTTGAGATTATATGAATGCATTGAGTTCATCAAAATGACATATTGTTTATATCAGACAAAAGAATGCATTCTGCCCAAATCATTACCAAACACCATTCTATTTGCTAGCAGATCAAGGAAAAAGAATGCGTTCTTTGTTTTTGACAGAGAAATAGGAGAATGGTTTAAAAACACAACCTCAGAAACCAAAGAGATATAATGAACATAAGAATTAGGTTGGTCCAAATTACACAAGTTTTTATTACATTTGACATTTATATGCTAGTTTGATTCTTGTAATGGATGTATAGGCTGTAGCAGACCCCTTGATCTCTGTTGGCTAGAAATTGGTGGTACTGACTATGACAATGCCACATGATACCAATTGCCACATGCCATCCTTTTCTTGATCTGATAGTTGGTTTCATGTCATGCATCTAGATCATCATTCGAAGGATAAATACTGCCTTTTTCTGTCACATGTCACAAACTTATGCGTCTATCACCATTGCAGAATTTTGGCGATAGCTCCAAAAAGATGATCATGGCCAGTACTCGATTTATATGTAAGGAATCTGGGGAGTTGCTATGCCATCTTCTCTTACGCCATGACTTTTCATATAATATATGGTTTTGCTTCATCAACCGGTTTGGATGGAAATGGGTTGTGTCTGGCAATTTCAAGGAGTTCATCAACTAATGGCTGGTGAAAGGTTTCCGTCCGAGATAAAATATTTCTAAGTTTCACTCCCTTTGCATGCGCAGTTAGTGACATGTTTGGAAAGAGAGAAACTAAAGGATCTTTGAAGACATTTAAATCTAGCCGTCCCAGCTATCAGTATCATTGAGAGAACCCTTTCTTGTTGTGTTTTATACTAAGAGTTCAAAGGTATCAGTGTTGAGGTGTTTTGAAGGGACTAGTCACTCATTACTTGTGATCATATTTTTTCTGTGTTGAACCTTAGTATATATTGTACATGCATCATGTCTCTATGACCATGTAATTTTTGTACCTGGGATTTGTGTCCCTCTCTTCAAAACTTAATACAATTTTATATCTATTAAAAGTGCTTAGAAATTCATCTATTCAGTGTTGAAGAAAATTGAAGTCTAGACAGATGGTATTTTGGTAACTAATATTTAGGATAAAATTCATGAGCTTGTTTGCACTATTGGTAGGTCAATAATACTCGAGCTATGAATCATTAGTCAGAGAGAGTTGATTCCAAGTCACAAGCTTGGTTGATCCTAAGACAAATGATCCAAATTTTGCATATAAAAAAGGAATAGAAATTAACGTGGTGCTTTTAGCCCACCAAAATTCATTCAAGGTTTTAAAATCCAGACTCAGGTTGGTCCAACACAGTTATACAAATTGAAGGTACCGGGTCAAACTAGTTATGAAATTTAACTTGAAGTCTGGTTCAGCAATGTAATCGGCTGGGTTGGCCAATTTAGCCAGTTCAACAGTTTAACATGGTTTTGATGCATCGAGGTCTATAATCAGACGAAACAATAAAGGTCCAGGGTCTTGAGTCTGCTAATCTGGTCTGGGAAAACACTGGTTCATGGTCCTCGATCTCTGTCTCTATCAACAAACAAGTGCATATGCTTATTAATCTAGTGTGGTCACATTGGATGGCCAAAAATCAAGGACAACAAAAGTAGATGTGTCCTGCCATTTCATCAAAGGCTGCACTCCGGGATTAGGCTCAAAGAGCTCTGGGCCCAAGTATAAGCCCAGGTTTAAGTTTGGGCTGTGCATGAACCCTGGGACTTTAAAGATTAGTTATATATGTTACTTTATAAATTTGAGGCCTGAGACTTTGTAGATTAGTTATATGAGTTTTTTTTTTTTTTTTTTGATAAATTTTAGTTATATGTAATGAGCTAATGAGCATTGGGCCGGCCCAACCTGTAGATTGAAGTTGGGCCG
>JAOXJP010013402.1:0-17683 GCA_025762735.1 Platanus orientalis | reverse complement strand
CTGTTTCCGTGACTTGAACCCGCGCCACCAGGGACGCTAACGGTAAGCCTTACCGTTGGGCCAAGCCGCCCTTTCTACTTATATTCTATCAATAACTTCAAATTTTGCATGGAGATCTCTTATATGCCCATTTAAACACCTGTAAAATTTCATCATTTTCTAACGTGTCTGTAGGGGTATTTTGGCAAATTTCGTGGTTCTGCTCTAAAATTCTAGAATCCAAAAATAGTCCACATTCTCACTCTTTTCTCCTTCTTTTCCTCCTCTAATTCTTTCTAACTTTCTTTATTATGATTCATTATTCTTCTCACTAATTGTTCCTAAAGTTTGCTATTGTTTCGGGTGTACTTAAGTTCAATTCTTGGTTTATTGAATTTTGTCTAAGCTTCCACAACTTTAATTTTGGGCCCACAACAGCAAGATATACAAGCCTAGGCTGCCTCGTATCAATTTGGCCTCAAGCTTGTGATATACTGCATCAGGCTTTCTGACGCAGACGACACGAAGCCCCACACACAAGAGGGCTAGATTCAAGACATATGTATTGTGTGGGTTATTTAGAGCTATTCAAAGAATGTAGTAGCTATGGATCAAGTGGTTAGGGTAGTTTTAGGGTTGTTCCCATAAGGTTATATTTATTTTATAGTTTTTATTTTAGGGTTGTTTTTGGATTTTATTTAGGGATTTCTTTTCAATGTAACCAGGCCCTAAAGGCCTTGGAAAAGGGAAATGATTGAATGGGATGTAATGAAGTATTTGTCATGGGTTTAGAAGTAAATTAGAAAATTTCATTAGAAATCTTTTAAAATTAGGAGTCTTGTCTTTTAAAAAGTCTTTTGTTTAGGAAGTTGGTTTAGAATAGAAGTCTTAATGGGTTAAGGCATCTTGTGAGTCAAGTCTATAAATAAAAAATGATGTTAGGATGTAAATCAGATTTGAATATTGAATAAAGATTTCTGAATTTTGAGTCCCCACGGATGGATACCTTATCTCCCCTTGGAGTGTAGCGTGGCTCCCCATTCTCTCTCCTCCTAATTTTTTTCTCTCCTAGTTTTTCTCTATCACACGAATAAGTGATTCTCTCTCTCTTTCTTTACTCTTTCTTTTTTTTTTTCTGATTCTTGTTGTCCTTTCTTGATTCTTGATTCTTGTTTCTTGAATATTGTTCTTGCATGCTGATTTCTTGATTAGTTTTATTTCTTACAAAATTCTTTCCTCATATTGGCTGATTATTGCTTCTTTAATTAAAGAACCTATCAAGAATCAATCTTGATTAGATTCTTGAAACCCAAAAAATAGTAAAGTTGAAAATTGAATATTTCCTTTAATTTTGATCCGAAATTTATGAAATTTGAACCATAAAACCTTCAATGACGCCAAAACCTACTTTAAAATTTTCAAAATTTTTTGGCGTCTGTAGGGTTATTTTGGTAATTTTGAAATTTTGTCCAGAAATTATATAATTACTCTTATTGAGTTCTTTCTTTATTTCATCTCTCATTTCCTTCTTTAATTCTTCTAAACTTGTTTATCTTGATTCTTGATCCCCTTTCCCTAATTGTTTTTTAAGTTTGGAAATATTTAGAATAACCCTAATCTCTTTCTTCAAACCCTAAATTTTTCCTTATCTTCCTCAACATCATCTGTGCCATATGCTATGTAAAATTTAGGCCTCTTCTACAACAAATTTGGCGTAAGAGCTTCAGGTTTTCTCAGTTATCAAGCTGAAATCCTAGGAAGCTTTCCAAGGTCATGAGTTATGCAGGTTATGAAAATCCACTTAATTATTGGGAAATCTACCATGACCCTCAAACTTTTCAAAGCTAGGAATGTTGGGTAAGTTATCAAGGGGAAGATGACCTCAGGCTTGAACTTAATCGACTAGAAAGGGAAAAATCAAGGGACTCTTCTAAATGTTGGGGCCGCCTTCTTTCCTTTCCTGGGGAGATTTCTTATCCCCTCTCGCTTTAATTCAATCTTATCTTTATCAAAAAAAAAAAAGATCCTCCAAGGTCAACATAATATTATTCAATGTAGGCTTCAAGAAATTGAACGACAGGAAAGAATTTGCATACTATGTGAAACACAGAAAGGGCTTAACTAGAGCAAAGTTATCAAAGCAAAGTACAAAGCTGAACGAGAAAATATCCAAGCAAAACAAGAAGCAAAATGACTTCGATCCACACATCTTCAATTCCAAATCAAAAGCCTCAATTTGAAAGCCAGACTAAAGCCTAGAAGAAGTTTTAAGGCCAAGAAAAAGAAGAAATCAAAGTGGAAAGAATCCATACTTGGCCCTCTACCACTAACTATGTTACAAATCATACCAAAGGCTAGGCTTTGACAAAACCCGAAAAGATTCCAGTTTGAGCAAAAACCTAGAAGTGGACCAGATTAAGAAAAATTCCAAGACAAGGCAGCCATCAACTCAAGAAAGTGGATACCAGTCTTCAATTATAGGACCTCCACCACATTGTCGACCACTTGTACAAAGCCCGGATCTATCTACTGTTGGAAATTGTTTTGGAGAGTGGTCGTCATCAAACTCGAGGTCGAATTTCTCCCCACCTTGGGAAAATGATGTAGACAGTATGAAGCAGCTATTGTATGTAACCCCACACAAGAGGACCAAATTCAAGACATGTGTATTGTGTGGGTTATTTAAAGCTATTCAGAGTATGTTAGAGTAGTTTTAGGGTTGTATCCAGAAGGTTTTATTTATTTTAAAGTTATTTTATTAGAATTTCTTTTATTTTGGGGTTGTTTTTGGATTTGATTTAGGGATTTTTTTTCAATGTAACCAAGCCCTAAAGGCCTTAGAAAAGGGAAATGATCGATTGGGTTTTAATGAAGTTTTTGCCAGGGGTTTAGATGCAAATTAGAAATTTTAATTATAAGTCTTTTAAAACTAAGAGTTTTGCCTTTTAAGAAGTCTTTTGTTTTGTAAATTGGTTTAGAATAGGGATCTTAATGGGTTAAGGAGTCTTGTGAGTTAAGTTTATAAATGGAAAAGGATATTAGGATGTAAATCAGATTTGAATATTGAATAAATTTTTGTAAATTTTGAGTCCCACGAGTGGGTACGTTATCTCCCATTGGGTTGTAGTGTGACTCCCCATTCTCTCTCCTAGTTTTTCTCTCTATCACGGAAATAAGTGATTATTTTTTTCTTTTTCTTTAATCTTTCGTTCTTTATTTTTTCTTGATACTTGCTATTCTTTCTTGATTCTTGTTTCTTGAATATTGTCCTTACTTGTTGATTTCTTGATTATTTATCTTTCTTGCGGAATTCTTTACTTATATTGGCTGATTATTGTTTCTTTAATTAAAGAACCTATCAAGAATCAAACTTGATTAGATTCTTGAAACCCAAAAAATAGTAAACTTGATAATTAAATATTTCCTTCAACTTTGATCCAAAATTTATGAAAGTTGGACCACAGAACCTTCAAGGACGCTTATTTGGTTCTTTCTTTATTTCATCTCTCTGTTCCTTCTTTAATTTTTCTAAATTTCTTATCTTGATTCTTGATCCCTTTTCCCAACTTTTCCCTAATTGTTTTTTAAATTTGGAACTATTTAGGCTAACCCTAATGTCTTTCTTGAAACCTTAAATTTTTCTTTATCTTCCTCAACATCATTTGTGCCATATTCGACGACAAATTTGGGCCTATACTACATCACTTGCTTTACCTTCATGGACTTTCCGCACACAATCCTCCCATTGGCCATCTGAATGGCCAATGCCGCTTCTTCGTGGGTGTGATACCTAATGAATCCAAACCCTTTATCCCTCTGGATGCGCACCTCCTCAATAATTCCAGCCCCAAGAACATGAAACTGACGATGAAGTTCAGCTTGCGTCACCTAGGAATGAATGCAATCATCAGGAAGAATATAATCAATGGTGAAAAAAAAGAAGATAAAAGAATAACAAGAGCCAACTGCAATACAGCATGATATAGAAACAAAACATAATGCCACACGAAGAATACCACAGAACAACATAGAAGTGTTATCCTTTTTCTTCTTTCTTATTTTCTTTAAATACCTCATGAGCAAGGTTGCCAACATAGACAGTAGTATATGCCGGATTGTTTTCTGGTGCCTCGTCATGACCATTCTCTGGACCTCCATCTGTCATTAAAATATAAGAGAAGAAAGAACAGGTCAGTGTCCACAACTTCTTGGGCAGGTCTCACTTCATAGGTACGTTACCTCAAATGCCAGTACACATGTTTGAGTATGATAAAATAGATTTGAATACAAGGATAGTTTAATGTCTTATGGAGGAAAAACAAAAGAACTGAAACTGAAGATGATATAAGTATCTATTGAATATGGAAAAGGTCTAGGACCATACACCAGACAATATGAAAAATCAAGGTAACGTTTGTTACTTATGTTACGTACATACTACTACTTTTAGTTTTTGCCATGCCAACACTGCGAGAATTCATAGAGAATGGCTGTATCAGAATATAGTGTCTTCAATACCTAATCCAGCAAGCATTTTTTACTTGACTGTTAAAGATGGTAAATCATTTGGCAAACTTGGGCCACTCATTCCATGTAAATATTCAGATTGGTTAAGCTGCCAAAATAGAATCTATATTATAAAAAACTAATATCTACTTTACTGCCAATGCTTCTTTCTAGGGGCTGAAGCATGGAACTTTTCATCCAAGTATTCCCTTCCTGTTGGTGGAGGAAGAAGGGTCTATTTTGGCTGAGGTTTGGAATTCCGATGTTACCTACAAGTATAAAATGGCCATTTGGCAAGAGGAGCTTCCGTGTCTGGAAAATTCGTATCAGACTGGTCAAAGAGAAGAGACAGGTTTTTGAAAGGAACAGAGGTGTAGGTCATTAAGTCAAGTCACCAGAGCTGACAGTAGTGGTGGCTGGCACGTTGATCTATCGGAGGTGCCTCGTTGGCAGCATCAGTATGGAAACCTTCACTAATTGATTGCCAGAGCATGTAGAGAGTAGAGTAGAGCAGAAGGCGAGAAAGGGAGAAGGTGTAGAGACTACCACAACGAGATCATGGCTTATAGAGACAGTGAATTCAAAAATGATTTCAAAGAGTTTTAAAAAGGGCACTGAAAGGGCGGAGCATCAGGTTGGTCAGATAGCCAATCCGGGTACCCGTATCATAACAGATAATCATGATCTTGTTAATGGTGGTTCAACCCACTACGCAAGGTCGAACCATGACCGTAGCTCAAACTGGAGTACCGGTCAAACCATGGTCATTGATACCCCCGAAGCAACAATTGCGGAACTGTTAATAAGCACATCAACACTCATAGAACATCCACTTGAAGTCTCAACTCTCACGAGGCAGCAAAAGATTTTGGGCTAGTGAGTGCTCCTCATGACTCCAATCCACGGTTAAGCAATCAAAGTTGTAGATCAACCTCTGGGTAGTGGTAATGAAGGGATTTTGGCTAAGTGTCCGGATGCCTCCCTGAAGAGGTGGTGGGATTTGGATTGTGGAAGGCAGTCTCAATAAGTAATTCAACAGCCCGCAGTCCCAATGGGAAAAGGTAAGTCAAAAGTGACGCTGGAGTACTTTTCTGAAGAAGACTCATCAGATGCTTGCGGTTTTGAAACTGAAGTGGTTCGAGGTGCTCAGTTATTGGTGAGATGATGGATGAGGGCTGTCTTCAAGATATCAGGGAGGTGTTTGGTCCGTTGCAAGATGACTTTCAGGCCAGCTAAAATAGGCTAGTCCTGGCTGAGCACAAAAGATTGGTAGAGAGGCTTCAAGACCCAGAAAGTGGTGTCTTTTTCAGAAAATGGGGGAACAGGGTCAAAGTTGAGTCAATGGAAGGTCTCTTGGACCTTTTGGTGCAGAATGATGAAAGACTCAAGGATCGTAATGAGATCACTAAGGGGTATGAGCTGGCTGTTTTTCATCCAGTTCTAGAATCAGAGAGTGGTTTTGCTGACAAGGTACCTCTACAATCGTTAACTCCCCCTACATCGTCGGACTGGGATTTGAAGAAGGCTAAGGAGGCCAGCAGAAAGATGGGCATCACTTTTCTTGGGGCTTGAAGATAAAGTTGAGGATCTCTTCCGAGAAATAGAAAAGAGGATGTTATTCCCTCGGAGGGGATGGTCAATTAGAAGAAGAAAAACCAAAGATAAGGCCAGAGAGTGAGAAGGCTCAAATCTTCAATCAACTACAACGGACTTATTAAGAAAGCGAAGAAGGTGAGAAGAAGTCTCCATGACGTGTAGAGGTAAGTGAAATAGCTTTGATCTAACATTATATAATGACGAAGAACATTCTATAGTAGAATGTTAAGGGTCTAAGGGACGGTAATAAGAGAGTCTACTTGAAAGACTTTTGTCATCGTTGAAAGGTCGATTTTGATGCAGCATCACTTTCTTGGATGGATAAAAGCTACCCACTTTGGAAGCCCAAGCCCAAAGAGAGGCCCAAGAATGGAATTGGACAATCAAGAGTATTTTTTGGTTTCTAGTGTCTAAGATATAAATGTAATAAAGCCTTTTGTGCCAATTTTTTGATTTTTTTAGTCGAGGGTAGCCTATTGTAACAAGGCAAGATAGCCAAGGGTAAAGTAAGAAAAGTAGTGTAGGTCAACAGCGAGCCTTTGCGAGCTTGTAGTGTCGTCAAACCACAGCCCTTTTTTATAGAGGGTTTTATTGGTTAGTTTTAGGTAGGTCCACTTATTAAAGTCTCCTAGTTTAGTTAGCTTTATTGAATAGAAAGCTCTATTTATTTGGGTTTAAGGGTCTTTAAAAGATGAGGTAATCAACTGATGGTGAAAATATTTTGGAATAAAATTTTGGTTTTGAAATCTCTCTCTCTCTCTCTCTCTCTCTCTCTCTCTCTCTCTAACACCACTCCTCCCACTTTCTTCTACTTTCCTCTGCTCCTTTCCTTTTTCCTTGCTGGAATCGTCATTTTTCCTAGGTGATAAAACTGAATTTTTTCTGTAGAAGGAACTCCATTAAAGGACCTCCATGGAAGCTCCAAGCATCATGATGTAGACAAATGAGACTTATGCATGTGCCCCTACACAAGAGGGCCAAATTTAAATTTGAGTAATATGTGGGTTTAATTCAAGTTTTGTAACGGGTGTGGGGATAATTTTGTAATAAGACCTTTTGTGCCAAGAATAGTTTAGGTTTATTTATGCATGGTTCTTTATGTAATAAATCTAAAAACCAAGGGCAAAGTGAGAAATTTTGTGTGCCGGTTGACAGCTACTTTTTTGTCCTTTTGTGGGCTTCTAAAGTCAACAAGTGGGCCCTCCAAGTAGGTGGTTGACAGTCCCTCTTTGGTTCCAAGTTTTAGTAGTTTAAATTTTAAAAAAGTTGGTTATTTAGAAGTATTAGAGTTGAGGAAAGTTTGGTTAGCAAGTTGATGCAACAGCCATTGAGATGTTGGACACCAATTATCTCCTTTGGAGGCCCAAGGCAAGACCTTGGAAGATGGCCAATCAGCCATGGTAGTTTAGGCTATTTTCTTTTATGTTTTAAAGTTATTTTGTAAGGGATTTATGGGCTAAAGGGTTGTCTCGTAACAAGGCTAATTAGCCAAGAGAGTTAGTTGCAATTTAGGAAGATATGTGGTTTTATTTGAAGTTGTTTTTATGTGCTGGTCAACAGCCACATTAGAGTAGGGTTATTAGAGTCCTAATTAGAATAGGAGTTGGAATGAGAAGTCTTTATAAAGGCTTGGTCATGTAGTGTTGTAATCAATTGATTTTTTGAAAATAAAGAATTGAAAATTTGGTGTCCATGAGTAACAAGGTATCTTTTCTCTCTGATGTAGGATACTACGCAGAACACTTCAAATAATTAATTAGAACAACCCAAGAATAAAATCTGCAATTTTCAGTCTAGGGAAAATCTGTAATTTTCCATAAGGTTGGAAAAACTACCAAAATACCCCTGGCATGCGTCAGAAAATTTCAAAACTTTGGGATCATTCCATGCAGATATTCAGGTGCTCTCACAAAATTTTCATAAAATTTGGAGGCCTCTAGCTATTTTTTCTAGAGAATCCACAAATTGGTTATGCTGAAATTTAGCATAAACTCTAAAGAATCACCGACGGTTTTGTATACAGTCCTGCTTTCAAGGAACTATGTTTACCCCATAAACAAGCCTCAAATACCTATGGAAAGTGTAGGAGTTTTCCCAAAAACCGGCTCCAGAGTATATACAAAAAAATCACCAAAGCCTGCTGTCCCAATGACTGCCGCATGGCCTGCTTTATGGCTCTCCCTATTTATTAGGGAGGAGTTTAATGAGATGAAAGACAACACCAGGTGGGTTGCCTAAGGGTTGTGGATACCCTAATGCAAGGGTTTGCCCAAAAGTGATGTGGTTAGTATAGGGTGATAATGTAATTCAATGAAGGCTATGTGGCTGCAGAAAAATTCTGATGAAGGAAAGAAGGGAAGAAAAAAAGACAAGAAAATACAAAGAAAGAATGGAGAAGAAGAACAATAGTAAGAGAAGAGAAGATGGAAGGAAAGATGAGAGAAGAAGGGCATGCGTGAGGTAGGGAAATAATAAAAGAAGTCAGAAAGAAAGAGAGAGAAGTGGGGAGTTCACGACTCAACCCAAAGGAGAGGAGAGAGAGGTTATTGGTCGTCAATCCAATCACACATGTGATAGTCCAAATTTCAAATATTCTTCACTAAAAATTTTATTCATGTATGGTGCCCTTCAAATAGGGATTACATCTCAATAAAAAGAAACTCCTAAATTCTCAAATCTAGACTTCTAAAAACTAAAACCTTAGTTGCCACTTTTATTAAACTTGTTGACCAAGCAAGTAGACCCCACATGATTCAAAATATCTCAAAATATGGGAGACTACTTTTAGCTCACGTTTTGGCAAGGTGGACTCCAAAATATGAAAAAATCTCATAATTGTGGGTTTCTCCATGGCTGCCGTACAGATTTGATGTGGGCCCTATAGAGTCAAAATTTCAAAGTCCAATAAGGACCCCATGACTTAATTCCTAACATTAAAAAAAAAAAACTAAATAAACTCTCCTCAAATCCTAAGGCCTTGGCAATATTTTACCTTATCAGAATTTGATGAAATTTTGTGTGGAAATAACTTTGACTCATCTAACACCTTGCAAATTTTCAAAATTTTCTGACAGACTAGCAGGAGGATTTCGATAATTTCACGGTTTTGCCCAAAAATTCCAAAATTGCCCTTATGGGCTTCTTCCTTCCCCTTTTTCTTACCTAATCTTTTCTAACTCCTTTCATTTGTTCTATTCTTTTATTCTAATCTATTCTAATTACTTGAATGTATTTTAAAGATCAATTCTAGGTGTTTTACTTGTGTTCTGCTTCCGCTATTATTTTGATGACTCTTTGAGATACTTGGCAATACCATACATCAATTCTTGATATCATCTATATTGTGTTGCATCAACTTTGGTATCAAAGCCAGGTTGCAACTAGTTCTATACTTCTATCTAGATGTAATATCGGGGAAGCCAGGTTCCAACTAATTCCTATCTAGTTGGGCTTCTAGGGGTCTATTCTTTAGGTTTTCTCAACTGAAATCCCGGAATGGTGGAAGTTAGAACTAAATTCGAACTCCCATATGAGAAATCATTTAAATTTCTAATCAATGATAAATATTATGTGAATCTGATTTCTCCAAGCCGAATTAAAAAGATCTTAGAAGATGAGTATGATCAAAAAAATTGTTGTTATTATGAAGATAGATTTTATATTCAATTTGGGCATAGAACTTATATAGATGATATTCAATGCAATATCAATCCATTAAAAAGCTATGAGATCATATTTAAAAAACAATGGATCAAAGAGAGGCGTGTTAGCTATGACCAAGAGACATGCTTCTTGTAATTTTTCGAATCTGGAATACAATATTTGATGACACTACCTCAACGGTCTCTTCTTCAAAAACAACGAGATTTGAAATGTACATCTTCAATTCCATATCAAAAGCCAAATTCTAAAAACCAGACTGAAGCCCGAAAGAAATCTAAGGCTAGAAAAAAAAAGGGATCAAGGCAAAAGAATTCTTGCAAAGACTCTATACTTGGATCTCCTCCTCCTACTATGTCGCAAATCATCAATAAAGGCCAAACTTCACTAAAGCCCAAGAAAATCCCAGTTCAATACAAGACCTAAAAGCGATTCAAGGCAAGGAAACACGCCAAGCAAGCAAATCCATACAAGGCCACCACACTACGTCCCCAACCATACTTGCCACCTCTTTTTTTTTTTTTTTTTAGAGGTAAAGGGAAGAACTTTATTAAGAAACCCCAAGGGGGTAAAAACAGACAAAACAAACAAGAGCCTCACTAAGAAGGTGAGGAGCAAGAAAAGAAAAGATGAAACAAAACAAGAAAAGAAAACCCCAAGCTAAACACAAGCAACTACTCTCCCCAAATGATATCCCACCCTCTTTCATCAAAATCACTCCTGATAGACATCCATTCCAATAGAGAGTTGTGAATGTGAACTATCAACCCCTCGACTTTCCATCGAAAATCCTGGAGTTTCTTTCCTTCCACAAACCCCAGCAAATAACCCCCAGGAGGTAAGACCAAATGATTAAAAGTAAGTCATCCAAATCCTGAATCCGCCAACCAAGGATTAGCTCACAAAAGCGGAAGGGAAAAGACCAAGAAATCTTAAGATGAGAAAGAAAGAAACTCCAGACCATATGCCCCAAAGCACAATGAAGAAAGAGATGGTCCACAGTCTCCTCCTCCCCTAGGCACATCACACATCTGTTTGTCAAATTCCATCTCCTACTCTGAAGGTGATCAAAGGTGAAAATCTTCTCAAGGAAAACAGTCCACATAAAAAACACCACTTTTGAGGGGATACCGGGGATCCAAATGTCATTACTAAGGAAAAAACCAATCTGAAACCCACCCAGTTCCATATAGAGGGATTTGGGGGTAAAGAGACCCTTTTTGGAAATAAGCCATTCCCAACTATCATTTTTCAATGGATTAGGTTTGAAACCTTCCAACGTTGCCAACAACCTGGCAAAGTTCTCAATCTCCCAATCATTCAAATTCCGACGGAACATCGGGCTCCAAATACTACTCTCTTCATCAAAAACCTCAAACCCTCCCCATAGGATCCGTGGCTATGGAACACATCTCGCAGAGGCCTATCGCCGATCCAACGATCCTCCCAAAACCTAATATCCCTCCCCGAACCCAGCATGAATCTGATGAAATTCCAGAAAATATCCTTGGCTTTCTGAATGGATTTCCAGAGCCCACAACCATGCCGGACCCGGACCTCCTTTGACTCCCAAGGGGAAACCTCCTCATACCGAGCAACCACCACCTTACGCCACAAACTTTCTTTTTCATACCAAATCTCCAAAGCCACTTAGCAAGCACAACCTTATTATGATCACGAATAGATCTAATGCCCAAACCACCATATTTTAGAGGTTTGCAAATAGTTTTCCAATCAACAAGATGGTACCGGTGATGAAGCTTAGAATCATTCCACATAAAACTTCGAAACTTATTCTCAATGTCATTTGCCACCGACCCTGGGATAGTGAACAAAGAGAGGAAATAGTTTGGGAGTGAAGCGAGAGTGGATTTCAGGAGGGCTAATCTCCCACCCTTGGACAAAAGGGCCACCTCCCAGGAATCCAGTCTCAAAGAGATTTTTTCCAACACCAAGTCCCACACCCGTTTGGACTTGAAATTAGCTCCCAGAGGTAAGCCCAGGTAGAAAGGAGTGATCCAATTTTACAGCCCAGAATCCAAGCTAGGTCCCTCATGTTCGGAACCTCACCCACTTTGAACATCTCACTTTTAGCCCAATTGATCTTTAGGCCCGACACCGCCTCAAAACATACAAAAATACACCTCAAATAACCTAGTTGGCTCTCGTCAGCATCACAAAAGAACATGATATCATCCGCAAATTGCAAATGGGATATCCTACAAGTCCCTCTCCCAACCGCAAACCCTGAAAAATACACCCCCTCCGCCCTACTTATCATTTTACTTAAGACTTCAAAAATCATAATGAAGAGGAGAGGGGAGCGAGGGTCCTCCTTGACGCAATCCTCTTGAACTACGAAAGAAACCGGCTGGAGAACCATTGACTAGGATTGAAAAATTCACTGTTTTGATGCAATAAAGCATCCAACTTTTTCATTTAGCCCCAAACCCCATTCTACTCAAGATATAGTCCAGAAAGTCCCAATTAACATGATCATAGGCCTTTTCTAAATCCAACTTACAAACCAACCCATTATGGCCCGAAAGCCTTCTCTCTTCGATACACTCATTGGCAATTAAAATGCTATCAAGGATTTGTCTACCTTCCACAAAAGCGCTCTGAGGTTGAGCGATGATATCTTTCATAACCAATTTAAGTCTAGACGTTAGCACTTTGGAGAGGATTTTATACACACTGCTAAGCAAACTGATAGGGCGGAAGTCTTTCAACTCTTTAGCATCATAGTTTTTTTGAATTAGCACAATAAAAGTATCATTCAGGTGATCATAGAATTCTTCCGAGTAATAAAATTCATCAAAGACTTCCATTAAATCATTTTTTACAATATCCCAACATTTTTTGAAGAAAGAAATCGAAAAGCCATCCGACCTAGGAGCCTTGTCCCCTTTCATAGCAAAGAGAACATTCCAAACCTCATCTTCAGATAAACGCTTCTCAATTGTGGTTCTATCACTAGAAGAGATGCGGTCAAACTCCATGTTCTCCAATCCTAGTCTAAACATTTGATCCTCCTTATATAACCTTTCATAGTAATCCTCCACCCCCTTTCTAATTTTCCTAAAGTCCTGAGACCATCTCCCATTTATAAAAAGACCACAGATCTCATTGGAGGATTTCCGTTGGAACGCGATCTTATGAAAAAATTTTGTGTTGCAATCACCCTCTTTTAACCAATTAACCTGAGAGCGTTGTCTCCAAACGGTCTCCTCCATCAAAGCCACTTTCGAGAACTCCTTTTTTAGACCCTCCCTTTGAAACCTCTCATCAGGAGACAACTGCCTAGACTCTTCCAACAAATCCAAACCACGGATTCTTCTCTTACAATCCTCTAAAACCGTCTTAAGGGACATCACCGAATTCCTATTTCAAACCTTTAGATGACACTTCAAAGCTTTAAGCTTGAGAGCAAATTTCCTACTCGGATTACCCGAAAACTCCATACTATTCCAAACATGGTTAACAACTTCTATAAAATCCGGCTTAAGAAACCACATCTCAAATTTAAACGGGTTTGGCCCCCCAATCGGCCTACACCTACCCAACACAATAGGGATATGATCCGAAGTTGTTCTGCACAGAGCCGATTGGGATTGATCTGGGAATAAGTCCTCCCACTCCTCACAAAAAAGGAATCGGTCAAGTCTGCTCAGGGTAGCATTAATTTGAAGGCTAGACCAAGTAAACATAGCCCCTTTAAGAGGAATGTCAATGAGATTCCATTTGTCAATGAAGGTACAAAATTTTGGCCTCCCAGGATCATACCCATCACCCCCACATCTCTCCGAAGAGAATCTTATCAGGTTAAAATCACCCCCAATGCACCAAGGCAAGTCCTAACGGGCCTTAAGATCATCTAACTCCTGCAGGAAATTCTCCACCTCAGAACGAACATTCGGACCATACACCCCTGTAAAAACCCATTCCTCCGTTTTCTATTTCAACCTACATTTAGCTGACACAGAATAAGCCCCAATCTCATGGTCAAGGACATCCACTTTGTCCACATCCCAAATGAGAAGGATACCCCCAGAAGCACCCCAGGAGGGGAGGGCCAACCAGGCACAAGGCCGAGGGCCCCAAACTTCCTTCACCACCCTATCATTCATCAATTGGATATTTGTCTCCTGAAAACAAATTATATTCGGACATACATCCCCAATATTTTGGTTGATAATAACTCTCTTTTCTCTGGTTACCCAATCCTCTAATGTTCCAAGATAAAATCTTAAGATCCATGGACACGACGTAACGAACCCTTACCTTTCCTTGAACTCCCTGCACTCAATCCACCTTCTTTCCTATCATAGTTCACACTGCATTCCAACCTTTTTAATTCATTCTTTAACCTCTTGCAAAGCACCGAATTATATTCCCCCCTGTTATTTCCAGTATCTCTCTTCAAGACAATCCTTTTAAACAATCCTAGGATCTCATCCTCAAAACCTTCATAGGATAAACCCAAAAAAGGGCCAAACCCTCCGAACTTGTTGATTATCCAATCCATTAGCAAAGCCTCATCTCTTTCCAGCACCCCCATCATAGAATCAGGGGATTTAAGCCTAAGCTTTTTAGGGGTAACCAATTCTAGAGCCATATTATTCCCCCTAAAATCCCCATTATCACAACCCAACTCTGGCCATCCCCACAACTCACCCTCTTCCATAGGATCCTGATTTTCAACCACCACCAATTGTTTGTCCCCGTCCCCATTCAAGGCATTTGAATCCCAGACATCCTTTACATATTTATTGATAAGAAAGTCACCCTTGGAAGCCAAAGAAACACGTCTGCAAGACTCTGAATCAAGAGGCAAGGAATGGAAATTGGAAACAAAATGCAATCGTTCCAAAGAACGTACCTGGGATGGAAGGTACCTGGGATGGAAGATGACAGAGCATCAAGTTTTCTTGGTCAAAGTTGCTTATAGAAGAGGAACACCCCCTTTCAAATCTTAATATCTCAGTGGCAGAAACATCCCGCAATGTGATGCCATCACCCGAATGGTAAGAGTCCAATTTGGAGGGCCCACCGGTATCAATAACAATCTTACCTTCTGCTGGTATCTCAGGGCAAGCACGGGAAATAGGGACTCTAGCCTCCGCTAGAACAGACGAAGACTCCTCCAAGTCGCAATCGAGATTGAGGAGTCCCATGCCCAGAGCTACAGCTAGAGCACATGAGAGAGGGACTCTAGTCTCCCTTGGAACAGATGAGAATTTTTCTAAACAAACGTTGTCGAAATTACGGGAGCCCGTTGCCGGAACTTTAGTGAGAACCTCCTCCACAACATTACCCTTCCCCTTGTCGACCTCCACCACTAGATACGACGTAACCATGTTCACCCCAGGCTCCTTCCAATCCTCGGGAAGCTCTACCTCTTCAAGAGAAAAAGAGGTAGCAATTGATGTTCCAACCAAAGGAGCCCACACTCCCTGGTAATCTCCCGCCACTGAATCACCCCCCCCCCCGATGGGGATTTAGGGCCTGCAAGGAAGCACAACTCTTATTCAGATTTGCTTCAATTCCATCCTCTACCACATCAACACGAGAGCCACCATTAGTCGCATGAGGAAACAGCCCACCGAAAGTAGTCTTCAAAGAGGACAGAGGAGACGCCGAAATGAACTCGCAAATGAATCCATATCCACCGATCGTCGAACAGACGAAACCTCCCCCTTAGTGGACCCTAATATAATAACCGGGGTTTTCACCGGCCCAGGCCCACAATCTTTAGGTAACAAAACGGGCATCCTCTCCAAATTGGATCCCCCAGTCGACCGGCTCTCTCCCAGGTTGCCCATAGTTGGTTGACCCAACTTTAGAACGGGATCTGGCTGATGACCCAAACCCAACGAAGCCGTAGATGGAACATCATACGGACTCACTTTTAAAGCTTTTCCTTTCTGGCCCACCATAATCCAATCAGAGCCACTCCCATGACTCTCTGAAAGATCATCTGACAGACAAGCCATGACCTGCACATCCTCCCGATTAAGCAAAGCGCCCAATCCATTTATAGAACATCCCTCCCCAATATCCGCTAAGGGCCTGCCAACGTCAAAGAGAGGAAACGGCGCCATCTCGGGAGTTGATAAGTTCTGCCTACATGCCACCTTGAACAGAGACGCTTCCTTTTGATGGAAGCAAGCCTGCTCGAGTTTCAAGGGAATGACAGTGCGATCACCATTACCTTGGGCAAGAAAAGCTTCCCCTTGATCCGACAACGACTGTCCGTACACCGGAACACCAGTGCTCTGATCCAAATACAACCATGTCCCACCGGTGGCCTTCTCAGAACTCTCCGAACGCTCCATCGAAAATTCTCCTTTGATCGTGACCACCACCAAGTACAAACTACCTAGGTCGTCCACCATCATCACCCGAGGGATATCGCAGAGGTCCCCCCCTTCCACCTCTAAACGCACCCATCGGAGTTCCTCACACTCCATGGATTTGTGGTCAACAGACCTCAATCCCCCACACATTTTACCTATAACTTCTAAAACATATCCAAATTCCAAAGGTTAAAAGGGAAACCCCACAAACAGATCCACCTTTTCTTAATAAGAGACCGATGCTGAATAACAAAAGAGACAGACTACATTCGGTAAATTGAAACCAATCCTCCTGATCAGCATCTTCATCCCATCGACATATGCGTAAAGCCTCTGCCCTAGAGGAATAGATGAACACCGCTCAGAAATCATCCACTGGGGCCCAAGACAAATGCTGATCAGCTTGATGACTTTAGACGATACCCCAAGCGATTTCGGACCACTCCGTCATGGTGCACCTTCGATAACAAACCACTAGCCGAGCCCAAATTGATTCGTCCCTCGTATTATTGATGCGGCTAGAAAGAACCACCGAGGGAGAATGACATTTCCTCCCATCACCATTCATCCCAAGCAAGGGAGGGAAACCCCTATTATAAGCTAAAGACAGAGCAGGCACTACCAGCCTTCTAGCCGGGACATTAGTAAAAAACCTGCGAAGGATATAAGCCACATTAGCCCAACCAGAGCCATTGGAGCCTCCCAGAATGATAATAGAGAAACCACGGCCAGTTCTACCTATTTCCGAAATCCTGATAAATTTACCGAGAGTATTCTCCCCTCCTTTAATAAGAACGACCCTTTTCCCGTCGTCAATGGATCGGATTAAGGCCGTAAGATCAACCTCCCGGCAAGCCATGTCAAAAGATTCACAAAACCATTGCACATAGAGTTTCTGAAAACGAACAAAAGTGGAGAACTCCCTCCTTTTCTCTGTGATGCAGCTAACCATGCGATTACCATCATATTCGTCCCGAAACTCGAAAGATTTCCGCTCTATAGCGATAACTTGTTTCATTTAGAAGAGGTGATTACCACCAGACTCTAAAGAGAATCCTCGCAAGGGTATGTGATAGAGATTGGAGGCTCTTCAATTCAAGGACGAATTTTTCCCCACCCCAGGAGAATGATACGAACATTGTAAAGAGGTTGCTGTATGAACCAATCCATAAGAGATTCAAGTTCAAGATGGGTTATAAGTGTTTTAGGTGGAAGGGATATACTTGTAATAAGGCCAATAGTGCCATGGGTAATTTGGGTTTTTCTAGTACAAGAGTATTCTGTAATAAGACATTGTTTCCAAGAGTATTTTAATATTTTTAGTGAGTCAACAAGTCAAAGTGGGGCCTTTTTGGAGTGTTGGACGAAATTCTCTAGAAAGCCTTAATTTTGGCAGCTTTTGTTTTTAGATAATCAATGTTCCAGTAGTTTTAGGCTTAGAAAAGTCTTAGGTATCAAGTAGGCTAGTTAATTTAAGAGTTTCTATTTTACTTCTTGTTATTTTCTTAGTGTTTTGAACTTATATAAAGGGTTGCATGTTTTTGTATTGGTAAAGATGGATTATTGAATTAAAATTTGGTATA
>JAOXJP010013392.1:0-17684 GCA_025762735.1 Platanus orientalis | reverse complement strand
GTAATAATGATATATGCTAAAGAATTATTAAAAAATGAATAAAATTTAATATAATACAACATCCATACTTTTGTTCCTACAAACTAAAAAAAATTATACTTTTTTCAATACAAATTAACCAAAAGTTAATTAGTTAGCTACCAAATATTAGATTACAATGTTTTTAAAGTTCTAACACCACAATAACAAAACATATTAAAATAACTAAGCAAATTCATACTAGATGGTTTATGCTTCCATAAATTTCCATTAGGGTAACAACACAAATATAAGTAAATATGAACATTTAATCATCCAAACCAAGTTGAGCTCAATGTTTTTTCTTCAAAGTGACTTTCATCATCAACATCTTCATTAATGACATTGTTAGCACCCACATCATCCATGAAAATATCGTCAAAATCCCCAAATGCATTTGAAGGCTCATCATTATTATTTTCATTAACGTTATGAAATTCAAATGATTTGGTAGTCAGCCAACACTACCAAATCTCTAAATGATTTGGAGCTAAGGCTTCTTTATTGTAAAAAATGTTTTTTTTTTTTATTTTAAGAAAAAAATTGTGTGAAAGGTCTTGTGAGTTTACAAAGAATGGTTTTTTATTATATAAGGCTTTAAAATTCAAAGTTTTATTTCATTAACCCAATAGAAAAATAAATAAATAAATAATAAAAAACCTACACCACAATATGATTGGTAAGGATCGGCTGGATTCCATGATCCTAACCCTATCGAGATCCTACCACCTCATGATTTTATAAACTGAGTCGGATCGTTTAGATGGCCGATTAGATGTGATCTTGATCGAGATCCTGGTAACCATGTATTTGACCACTTTTAACCCTATGCATTCCATGTGTCAACTTGTGGTGTAGTCACACATGGTCACACAATTTTTTTACCACAGAAGATTTGCTCTCCTTAGGATAGGAAATAGCCACTAGCCTATGCCCCGTGAAATCTTAAAACGAGATCTCGAGGAGGATAACCTTATCCATTACAAAGAAAGTACCAATTCTTGGCGGCAATGAAAGTACCTTATCCATTACAAAGAAAGTACCAATTCTTGTATTTCTTGTCAATACAAGGACTTCCAGTTCTGCTTCTAACGGTAGAATTTCAATGGAGAGAGCCTCTCCATTATATCACCTTAATCACTCTCTCCCACAAAGCCCTTTCATCAACAAGAGAAGCAAAACCAATTCTCTCGTCTCTCATGTTCTTGGAGTTACAGATACCTCCGTTGAAAGGACAACTTCTGCTTCTCCTTCTTGTTCTTCTTCTTCTCTTAGATATTCATCTTTCCAGTGTACTCTTGATGGCTTCACAAAACTTGAATCTCTGGATTCAGTCAAACAAATCCATACCCAGATCATAAAAACGGAAAAAAGGCGGAATTCAGATTCGTTGTTAGAAAATTTGATTAGAGCATACTTGAAATTTGGTGATTTTCGATCAGCATCGATTCTTTTCTTGGTGGGTTTTCAGCGAAAGTCTTTTTCTTGGAGTCGTTTAGCGGAAGAATTCCCCAAAGCAAGGGGTAAACCACATGTACTTCTTGAGATTTTCTGTGAATTGCATAAGAAAGAAGTGATATTTAGTGCTAGAGTTCTCACTAATGTTCTGAGGATTTGTGCGAATTTAATGGATTTGTGGTTGGGTGTCGAAGTCCATGCGTGTTTGATCAAGAGGGGCTTTGATTTGGATGTCCATTTGAAATGTGCCCTGATGAATTTTTATGCAAATTGTTGGGAAATAAACAGTGCAGACAATGTGTTTAACGAAACGCCTGCTCGGAATGTTCTATTGTGGAATGAGACAATAACAGTGAATTTGCGGAGTGGGTCATTGGTAAAAGCTCTCCAACTGTTCCGAGAGATGCAGTTTTCGTCTGTGGTAGCTAACAGCTTCACTGTCGCCAAGGTCTTACAAGTGTGCGGCAAATTAGAAGCTCTCGAAGAAGGAAAGCAAATCCATGGGTACGTTTTCCGTTCTGCACTTGAATCGAATTTGTCTGTATGCAACTCTCTGATAAGTATGTACTCTAGAAACTCCAAACTTAAACCAGCAAGAACAGTGTTCAATTTGATTCAAAACTGTAATTTGACCTCATGGAATTCAATCATCTCGGGTTATGCTCTAAATGGTTATCTTAGTGAGGCATGGCAGCTTTTCTGTGAAATGGAATCATCAGAGATAAAACCGGATTTGGTAACTTGGAATTGCCTTTTGTCAGGGCATTTTCTTCATGGGTCCTACGATACAGTCCTGATAATTTTACAAAGAATGCAGTTGGCAGGTTTTAAGCCCAATTCAAGCTCCATCACAAGTGTTCTCCAAGCAATTAGCGAGTTGGGTTCATTGCATATGGGAAAGGAAGTCCATTGCTATGTTACAAGGAACGCGCTCGACTATGATCTATATGTGGGAACCTCACTGGTAGACATGTACATGAAGAGCGGCAGCTTAGTTGATGCTCGGGCTGTTTTTGATAATATGAAGAAGAGAAATATTTTTGCTTGGAATTCATTAATTTCAGGGTATTCCTTCAATGGACTTTTCGAAGAAGCTCTAGAGCTGTTGAAACGGATGGAGGAGGAAGGTCTCAAGCCCGATTTAGTTTCATGGAATGGTGTGATTTCAGGGTACTCAATGCGAGGCCATAGTAAGGAAGCTTTGGCCATGATCTGTCAGGTCAAAACTTTGGGGTTGAACCCGAATGTGATTTCGTGGACTGCTCTTATCTCGGGTTGTTCTCAGAAGGGGAAATACAGAGACTCTCTTGAGATTTTCATCCAAATGCAGCGAGAGGGTATCAAACCCAACTCAGCCACCATATCCAGCTTGCTTCAAGCATGTGCGGGCCTGTCCTTGTTACAGAAGGGTGAAGAGATACACCGTGTTACTGTCAGAAACGGTTTCAATGAAGATATATTCGTAGCTACAGCCCTTGTTGACATGTACTGTAAGTCAGGTAGTTTGGACAATGCTCATAGGGTTTTCAGGAAAATAAAGAACAAAAACTTAGCCTCTTGGAATTCTATGATCATGGGGTTTTCCTGTTATAGTTTTGGGAAAGAGGCTATTTTGGTTTTCAATGAAATGATTGAAGCAGGTGTCCAGCCAGATGGCATAACCTTCACAGCCCTCCTCTCTGGTTGCAAAAATTCAGGTTTAATCGATGAAGGATGGATGTTCTTTGATTGTATGAGTAGGGACTATTATATAATCCCAACACTTGAGCACTACTCTTGCATGGTAGATCTTCTCGGACGAGGTGGATATTTGGATGAAGCCTGGGATTTTATACAGACAATGCCATTTGAACCTGATGCTAGCATTTGGGGTGCCCTACTTGGATCATGTAGAATACATAAAAGCGTGGAGCTTGCAGAGATAGCAGCAAAGTATCTATTCAAGTTAGAACCATATAATTCTGCAAACTATTTGTTGATGATGAACTTATATACCATCACAAACAGATGGGAAGAAGCTGAGCATCTTAGAGATTTGATGGGTGTTGTAGGGATGAAGAACAGACCCAGATGGAGCTGGATACAAATCGATCAGACCATCCATGTTTTCTCTGTTGAAGGGAAACCCCACCCAGATACAGGAGAGATATTTTTTGGGTTATACCAATTGATTTCTGAGATGAAGAAATTGGGATACATCCCTGATACCAGCTGCGTGTTTCAGAATATTGATGAAGAGGATAAGGAGAAGGTGCTTCTAAGTCACCCTGAGAAGTTGGCAATTACTTATGGACTCATAAGGACAAAGAAGTTTGTGCCCATCAGGATTATAAAGAACAGTAGAGTGTGTGCTGACTGTCATACTGCAGCTAAATACATGTCTCAGATAAGCGCGCGTGAAATTTTCCTCAGGGATGGTGTTCGGTTTCATCATTTCGTGAATGGGAAGTGTTCCTGCAATGACTGCTGGTAATGTGTGTTTTGGGCCATTGGTTTTGATGCTAAAGTAGTATTCTCACCCCTTCTATCACCAACTAATTGATGGAAAGGATGCTGTTAGAGAAATGTCTAAACTGACATGAGGTAATGTGTGTTTTGGGCCATTGGTTTTGATGCTAAAGTAGTATTCTCATCCATTTTATCACCAACTAACTGATTGATGGAAAGGATGCTGTTAGAGAAATGTCTCAACTGATATGAAGATATTGGCAGTTGGACCCCAAACACTTCCTACCAGTAAGTTTCAAGAAATAGTGAAGAAACACGCAACTATGGAAGAAGTGGAGAATACCATGTATATCAATTGAGTCTAGATTCATCACGCACAAGTAAAATTAGCAGGCTACATTTTTAAAAGATCAGACCATTTTTTGAAGCCTTCGTTTTCTGTGAAATGATAAAGAACTGAATGTTACAGCGGAAACCTGCAATGGAGATTAAACACTAAATCAACCTGTTCGAACAGGATTGAGCATGCATAACTTCATCAACAACAGGAAAGCTCCTATGCTTAAGGAATCAGAGACATGGAAGTTGAATGAGGAATAGATGTACAATCTAGTGTGATAGGCCTGGAGTTGAGGGGCTTAATTAATCAGAGAGCTAGCAAAAACCAAGTCATTGACATAACGCATAAAGGATTTCTGTTTGAACATGAATGAACCAGTTTCTCCAGAATCTTCATTTTGTACATTGGGTTTTGCTTGGAAAGGCTGTGATCTCATTAGGTATACAAAACTGTATGAATACTGTTTTCCTTTTTTTTTCTTTTATGAAAATTATATATGGTGTACTGTATAAGGTATGGAGAGTGACATGAGGCGACTGCAAAAGTGACTGTCGCTACACTTCTCTACATATAAATGATTAAATGTCTAATTAGATAAAAAGGTGATTACTGTTGGTGAATTTAACTGTAGAAGATTGGAATAAACTATAAACTTCCTAGTCTCATACAAGAGAAGATGTGATGAGGACATGGAAGCCTAGGTGTGACCTAAACATGGGGATAGTAGGATCCACTTGCGAGGATTATGAAAGTCTACAAAGAATACTTGAATAGAGAAGAGTTTTGTTTCGATTTGGAACAAATTTAGAGCTTTTAGGAGCAACTTATCATTTTTTAGGCAAGGTGGGGCCCACATATGGTTTTGGTGGGATCCACGCATGAAGAGGAGTAAGGAGAAACTTGAGAGCATCCTAAAAGTGTTTGATTTTGATTTGAAGTGGTCTAGTGGATTATTAAATTAATTTCTGTTTTTTCATTAGTTATTAGAATAGGACATAGATGAAATTTTAGTTTTTTATATAAGACAAAGTTGTAACTAGCTTCAAAATAGGATTTTTACAATGAGAAACCTCTTCCACACGATTTAAGGGAGAAAATATCTTTGTGTTTAACGGCTAGAATTAAATTAAGGGGGGTTGACTTATAAAACACCTCCCCATGTTTTGTACTTGTTTTTTAATGAATATTTGAATAAAATTTTGAAGTTAAATTGTTCTCTTCTTTTCCAAATGATTAAAGGTGTTTTTTCATCAAGTTTTGCCCAAACTTGATCTTAGGTTGGTGATTTCTTAGAGAGGATTAGTGATTTTCCTCATCTATCCCTTATCTTGTTATCTCTTCTACTTCATCTTCTTATTCATTTTTTTGCAAATCTTCTCGTTTTTCTTGTATTCCATAGTCCCAAACCATCTTCACTTACATATCTCCATAGCCATCAATCTTCACAACCATCATTCTCCACATGCTCCTACACCATTTGGACCTCTACTTACATCACTCCACTTTCTTACAAACCCAACAATCTCCAATCATACCCACACCATCTTCACTTACATATCTCTATAGCCATCAATCTTCACAACCATCATTCTCAACATGCTCCTACATCATTTGAACCTCTACTTACATCACTCCATCACTTTCTTGCAAACCCAACAATCCCTAATCATATCCACACTATTTGGTCACTCTAAAACACTTAGAAAATTTCTCAAAAAAATTATTTCAATAACTCAAACTTACTGTCAAAAATTTTCCAGCAAGCTTATGCTTTTTTTTAAAAAGCTTTATGGAGAGGATTATATTTCTTTAACTTGCGACTGTACTAAGAGATCACTCTTTAGAGTTTGGGGCTTAGGAAATATAAAACTCATGCTTGAATGCTTGTAGAATCTCTGATCTTTAGTGCAATTAATTTTTGGTTGTTTTGTTACATGGTACTCAAGTGTTTGATAAAATATCTAAGAGAGGTCCTACAACCTTATGCTACAATCAGGATGTTTGCATGAATTATTATTGAAAGCAATTGGCAAGCAAGATTGATGCATGACAGATTATAGGCTGTTGATTCTTATGGGTAATGGGCCCACAACAGTGCTAAAAAATTTCTTAGAATAATTAGTCTAATGATTCAGTAGAACCCTTTAATAAGTGATCTACATTCTCAGATTTAATGAAGATCAGACGAGTAATGAGAGTGATCAAATTGATCCTAAACCTCAATAGAAACTCTAGAAGATAACACATAACTCACAAAATTTCATAATTAAATAAGACTTCTAACCCACTTAAAGAATACCCCCCCCCTAAAAAAAAAAGAAGAAGAAGAGCCATGCAGTTATTTTACACAAAGTTCCACACTTGAAAAAATCCACCAACAGTCATACTAAATGTTTTAATGAGGAAAACAATAAAATTAGATGAAAAAGGGTAAGGACCAATTAGCTACCACTGATTAAGGAAGTCTAATAATAGATGTTGTTATTAGGGTTTCTCCAACAGCTCCATTGATAAGAAAAGGTGAATGTAACTTCAATTCAATTTTTATATAAAAAGAAAAAATCACTATCTCAATTCATACATATGACCTCCTTTTACAAGAGTTTATAGCAGAATTATCCCATAAATTAAAAAAGAAATCCCCCTAAGTTCAAAAAAACAATAAACAACTCCATAAGCAAATAGGACTCTCATTACCAAAAATAAATAAATAAATAGCAACAAACAAAAATAATACAAAACTAAACTAAACTAAAACAAATAGGACTCTATATTGGATTTTCCATATAAAGGCAACATAATCAATGATAAATTAGTAATACAAGGCTAAGTCCTTTTTTTATTGACTAAATTTGTAATTAAATAAACTAAAAACAAAAATCCCATCACATAATGACATGATCGTATTTTGGTCATAACTCTCCCACATCACATTGAATTTGCATAATCTTGGTCTCGTTGGAAAGCAAATTGAATAACATTTTGATTAACTAAAAGGACAAGGTTTACCTTTGATAATAATAGTTAAAGAGTTAGGGAGTGCTACTTTAAACAACTAACCTAATAAAAAAAACTCCAAGTGGCCCTACATGATCATATATATCGTATAATTTATTTTTCTTGGTAGAAGCAATAAGGTTGCTTCACATGGATACTACACTAATGATGCATGACATTTAGGACGACCCATCCAACCAATGGCTACCGCTTCTTGCTGGGGTGGTACCTGATTCATACCAACTAATAAGGTCATAACCATCCATAGGATGGAGCGATTAGCATACAAGTTTATGAAATTTTATCAATTAGGCCCAAAGCATGTGATTGCTTAGATGATTAAGAACATCTAATTGGTGCAATTTTAGGGGCATGATCCATTAGGAATACCCATCAAATTAGGTAGTCTAAATCAAAAGGCATGATTACTCATCAGACAAGACTAACATAGGAGATCATTTCTGTCAGATGACAATTGAAATTTGTGAGTAATTGAAAAACAATTAACCTTTTATTATCATCATGAACAAAATTTAAGAGTTATATGATGCGTGCCTTCCATCTTTAGCGAGATTCTATTCTCTTTCCTTTTATTTTTGTTGTCATTTCCTTTAGTCATATTTTCCTATTTAGTCTAGAATATTTTCTTTAATTATAATTCCTTATTAGCTTGGGATTTCCTTATGAAATAGGGTTTTGAACTCTATATAAAGATGTAGCTGTCGTATGGTTTCATTATCAAATTAAATCTCTAAGTTGTTCTTGGAGGTTAATCACCCTCGAAGTGATTATTCAGAGGTCTGACTCTCTCAAAGCGGTCATTTTTTTCATCTATTCTATTTTATTTTTTAATTTTATTTATTTGATACGAAGGGTTTGTATCATTTGGTATCAGAGCTATAGTTAACGGTACACGATCAAAGGTTAATAGAGAAGCAAGAGGCGTGTTTCATTGAAGTCATAGAACAACAAACTCACACCATTGCAAATCTACAAAGTTTGATTACAACGTTGGATCTGAAGTATGATCAGATCCTTTCATAATCTTCGTCTGGTAATGGTTCATTTAGTAGTGTTGTTCATGTTCGATATGGTAAAAATGAGGGACCTGGTTTTTAATCTGAGACAGGGGAATTGATTCAATCATCGATTACGCACCTTTATTTTCCTTATTTTGATGAAAAAGACCTAGATGGTTGGATATATAGAGCAGAGCAATTTTTCAAATTAAATCAAATTCCAGATGTGTAGAAGGTTACAATAGCTTATATCCATCTAAATAAAGATGCCTTGCAGTGGTACTAGTGGATGGAGAAAAGTCAAGGAATGGTGTCATGGCGGGAGTTCATATGGGGTCTATGTGTTCGTTTTGGCCCGAGTATGTATGAGGATTATACTAGGGAGCTCACCAAGCTTTGCCAAACATCTACTATACAAGACTACCAATCTCGTTTTGAACAGTTGGCCAATCAAACCACGAGATTGATCAAGGAATTTTTTGTAAGTTACTTTGTGAGTGGACTTAAGGAAGAACTGAAACATGATGTCCATATGTTTTACCCAACTACTATGTCACAGGCCATTGGGTTGGTGAGACTTAAGGAAGAGCAATTGATTGCCTTGCACAAATAGAACAAGGTAAGTCAAGCACCTACCTCTCATTTTCTTCCTAACCTTACTCCAACACCTACACCAATTAAGCAATTGACACCGTCTGAGGCAAAGTCTAGGAGAGATAAGGGGTTATGCTATAACTATGATGAGAAATATGGCCCTAGTCACCGATGTAAAATCAAGAAATTGTTTTTTATTGAAGGAGATTGGTCCACTGACGAGCAAGAGGTGGAACTTGAAGATAGTGAAAAGGCAGTTGTGTGGGCCTCGAATTTTGCATAATGGGTGGGCCTTTTAAAAAATGGATCCACTCACCGTGGGCCTAACCCATGATGGTTTGGAGTCGCCACCAGTCTTTTTAAAGATGTGACTAGACATCTATTTTGAGAAAATAAAAAAAATTTCATTTTAAATATCAGACTCAGTTTTGAACCGGTTGACTCAAAGGCTTCCAGGCAAGTGGTTCGGTTATAGACCAGGGAAGGTGTTAGGCACCCCGGTCCATCCGCATAGGCGATTACCTACTTAAACTGGTTCAAATTAGGGTCAATATTCTATTTATGGTGTGTGTTATGAGTCTTATTTGGGAAAGAGGTGTCATGCATGTACAATGTAGTTGACCTAGCTAGTTAATGCAGGTATGTGCGTTAGTGTATATAAGATAATTATTTTTTAATCATGGGTCATTTACTTACATGTTATCTAGGAAATACAAATTAAATAAAAAGAAAGAATTAGGACAGGTACCTAGAGTTGCTATCCCACGTAACCATAAAGACCATGAAAAATTAGCACAATAAAGTATACTTATCACAAGATAAAAAAAATTCAAGAATATGTGTGCAAACCACAAATCAGGCACATAGTGTTTTGAATAATCGTCAAATGCAAAATTGGCATCCTTTGTATGACTTGGTGAAAACTGGATGGGTCTTAATGGCACATCTAGAACCAGTGCACCAATCAAAGCAAAGGTATAGAGATCTGAAGCAAGGCTAAAGTACAACTTTGCTAATGACTTAGTCAGGCACCTAGAATCCACTACCCTTTGTCGGGCTAAAATTGAGCAAGTCTTAGGCATTCATGGTCTTATCTAATTTGATTCATTTCGAACCTTCATTAGGTTAAGGTCAAGTCAAGTGTAACCTTGTTGGAGTGGCCTCATTTGGATCAATTCTTAGTTAGCCTTTCAAACCAGATCAAAGAATTTCATGACTGCATGCCTCTTTATTAAAGCAACCATGCTGATAATGGCTCAAGGCAGATGCATGAATCATGGACTGTTGAATGATTACCCCTTTTTAACCTTTAGATTGACTTTCATGTTCACACGATGTAATAAGTAATACTTACAATTGATTACATATTGATCCGTCACAAGGAAAATTTAACAGTTAAAGTGCATGTGCAAAAATATTGAGCAAAACTCTTCTAGCCTTGAAATATTCTCCATTGCACACCTATTCATCCTTGAGTGACAATCTGTTGCTATGAAATTCTACCTCAAACATATGAATTTTGGTATACTTGTGTGTTCAAATGGTTCTGGAAAGTCAACATGAAGCCATAGACTTGGTGAGTCGTATAAAAGATAGAGTTTAAAGGGGTCCCACGGATATGGTTCAGTCGAGTGGAAAGACGTATATAGCAAAAATAATATATGCATCAATCTTTAGGATCGGGCCCAAGTATCAATCACTCTGCTCATTCCATAAGCAGCACCAGACCCAAAATCACTTTGCTGAGTCTTTATGTTCCTATAGACCAAAGTCTTAAGAAAACAGAAAAGTGTGCCTCCTAGACCCGACAAACTATCTTTGGAAAATTGGATTTGTTTATTTTATTTCCTGAGATCTAAAAGAGTGGTAGACGTTGATCATATGGTAAGAAATGAACGAGTAAGAATAAGGGTGAGTATGTGCATGTGATGGCAAGTTGTGAACTAAATAATATGAGACGTGGCGGTGTTGAGTTGTGCGTGTGAAGGTACATAATCGGCTAGAAGGTGGATAAATGTTAGTTAGAGTGGTGGTTCATTTTCGAGTGGATGAGACCTATCAAGACTTCAACCACAAATGGGCTAGGGCGCTAATGGACATGATGGTGGGTGGAGGATGAAATAACTTGGATTAAATGTTGGTGAAGGTGAAGATGAAAATGAAGAAATAAGGTAACAATATTCATTACATTAAAAAAAATCTCTTAAAAAAACATGTAACAATAACAATAAGACAAGCACAAGAAATCACTTCAAAATGAATAGAATAATTTAAACCAGTGCTCAGAAAAATAATGCAGTAAAATAAAACCTTTGTGAAAGTAATCTAGCACATTAAAAAAAATTCTGATATCAAGTTGAACACTAAAAATAAAACAAAGTTTACTAAAAGAATCAAGAGCAAAGAAATTACTTCTTAGGATGTTAGCACTCGTGAGATGAAGCTTATTTTTTGAAATTTTGGTAGCACTTCAATAGTGTTCTTAAGAGAAAAAGGTGTAGCACCTCTGGCTAGGTGCATGTTGTGAGATGGAAAGAGTTAGCGGTTGTCTATAGGTTTGTGGGATTCAGAACATGATCCTCTTTGAGGATTTTTTTTATTATAGTGTTAAAAATAAAATCAAAGAATAAGAGTGGGTGAAGGACGATTTGGAGAGAGAGGGAGACAAAGGGTGTAGAGGTGGTTCAAGAGAGAATCAAGAGCAGACTGAGTTACCTCCCCCCTTTTCCAGGTTTAAGGTCTCCTTTTTAAATGTGGGCATTGAGAAGATTCTCCATGATTGAGGAGGTTGAGTTTCTTTTTTAAGGTTTAGGTCAACCACATCACCTTGCTAGCCAATGGTCCAAATATAGTATGTCCAGGTGTGTCATCCATGTGGTGAAAGGATTTCTAGGCTAAAAAAGGCATGGTGCTATAGTGATAAAATTGTTTTTACCAAAAGAGTGAAGCTGACTAAGTGGTTGGTTGTTGTGTGGGGGTAATAAAGAGACTCCTATGCAGGATTTTAAGCCCTCACGCTTGTTTAGGATTTAATTCAAAAAGAAAGTCAAAATAAATAACTAAATAAAAGGAAGGTATTCCTATGGATTGAGTTGGTGACGTGGCTGATGGGTAAGCCTAATATGGAGTGGGTGAGACAAAAGACATATGGGATTGGAATAAAAAGATTAAGGAATAAAATGGGCATGGTGGCTTGGCCAAAATCCGAGAGTGACATATGGTCTTTTTTTTTTGAATTTTAAAATCTTAAAATTTGCAAAGGAAGGTGAGGCTGATGAGGAAGGCTTTGAGTAGGTATGTTTAGGCAATTAAAATAGAATTGAGTGTTATTTATTTTATATAATTTGATTTTTTTGTTATGATTTTATTAGGTGTGCAAACAGTCATAGACGGGTTTTGATCCAAAGCATTGTGGAACGCCGAAATTCAATGTTCCTCTATGGAATTTTGGTTTAGCTAAGTTTAGTAATTTTGATTGGAAGCCCATCCTAGCTAAATCAAAGCTTTAAAATATTTGATCGGGCGATGGTAAGCTAATTCGGTGCGATGGTAGGTTTAGGAAAAGACTCCAAAGACCGTGATTGTTATCCAAAGGTTTCTATGTATGGTTAATCCATTTATGGTGCTTGATTTACCATCTAATGCATATTTTGGCCAAATTTTGAAAGATTCTAAATCGAGGGCTAAGATTCACTAAAACTTGATTTGTCAAACTTTAACAACCAAACCCTCTATTATAGTGTTTTAGGACATTCTAATTGCATATATGATGTTAGATTGATCTTTCAGAGTATGTATTGATCAAATTTTGAAAGATTCCCAATCGAGGGTCATGATTCATTAAAACCTGATATGACAGAATTTGATGATCAAACACTCAATTTTTATGTTTTGGACCGTTCTGAACACATTTGTGACATTTGATTGGTCGTTTGATGCTTGTACAATAAGATTCAGTGATCCACTTTTAATGAGGGGTAAAATCATAATTTCAAAGGTAGATGTGACCAAACTTAGGACAACAATTTAGAAAACTACAAGGTTGAAAAAAATGATGAGATGATGAAGAAAGTGAGTCCTATAAAGATCTTAGGAAGAAATTGTGAGTTTAGAGTGCCAAATTAGAGAAAAAAACGTAAATGGCCTAAGAATGGGAGTTTGTTTAATCACTTTGGTTTCCGAGGATACCTAAGGACTATTATTAAGAACTGGTGTTGCCCATTGAAAGAAACCTCTTGTCCTTGGGCCAAAATTAGGTACTGACAAGGTGAAAGATTTTTCATGTGAAATCTTTATGCATGTCATGATTAGGACCCTGTCCCCTCAACTAATGTGGGTTAAGGCAGAACTTAAGAAACAATCAATAACCATCCTCATTAACTCAGGTAGTACTCACAATTTTATTCATCTGGATCTAGTCAAGCACCTCAATTTTCGATGGTCAAACAACAAGCTTCTGGAGGTCATAGTAGCCAATGGAGAGCGCATAAAAATTCAAGGTACATGTGATAATCTTCCTATGTCTATGAAAGGGTTTAATTTTACATCCGATTTCTATATGCGTCCTCTCTGTGGGTGTGACATGGTGTTAGGAGCTTATTGGCTCCATACTTTAGGCCCCATTTTATGGGGTTTTTCTAGATTTTTAATGCAGTTCAAGATTAAAGGACAAAGATATACTCTAAAGGGATCAAGAGACCCTCCTATACAAATTGTTTGTAGCCATGCCATTGAGAGGATGATGACCAAGGGAGGTACTTCCATGTACATAACCCTGTACTCAATGGAGGGTAGTGAACCAAAAGAAGACATGTCTCCTAATTTGTAGCATTTATAGCAAACTTTTGAAGATAATTTTATTGTACCTACTGGACTTCCTCCTCCACGCTCACATGATCACCAGATTACCCTACTGCCTGATAGTCAACCTTCAAATATTTAGTCTTACCAGTACCCACATATCCATAAAAGAGAAATTGAGTGTCAATTCAGGGAGATGTTGGAGAGTGGAGTTATCCAACGAAGTAATAGCCCGTATTCCTCACCAGTGTTGTTAGTAAGGAAATGTTATGGGTCTTAGCAGATGTGCATTGATTATAGGGTACTCAACAATATCACTATGAATGATAAATTTCAAAATTCCACGATTGATGAGTTATTGGATGAGCTACATGGTGCAACTTATTTTTCAAAATTGAACCTCTAGTTAGGTTATCATCAAGTTCATCTACATGAAGATGATATCTTAAACACGACCTTCTATACTCATGAGGGGCATTATGAGTTTCTAGTTCCTTTTGGCTTAAATAATGCTTCATCAATCTTCTAGAGTCTAATGAATGGTATCTTCAAACCATTTTTGCAGTGTTTTGTCTTGGTTTTCTTTGATGACATCCTGATATACTTGACTTAGGAAGATCATCTAACCCATTTTGAGGTAATTTTCAGAACTCTTTGTGAATATAAATTATTTATCAAACAGTCGAAGTGTTCTTTTGGATAGGTTCAGATAGAATATTTGGGGTATATTATATCACAAGAAGGTGTTGCTACTGATCCTCAAAGGTGTTTAGCATGTTGGAATGACCTATTCCCAAAACTCTACGAGCCTTACGAGGGTTCTTGGGGCTGCCTGGATACTATAGAAAATGTGTAAAGGACTATGGCAAAATCTCTGCACCGTTAACAACCTTGTTGAAAAAAGACTCTTTTCAGTGGAACAAAAAAACTAAGACAACATTCAATCTGCTTCAGAGAACCATGGTGTCAACCCCTGCATTGGCTCTACCTAATTTTTCTAAGCCCTTTGAAATCGAATGCGATGCTTCTGGCATTGGAATTTGAGCGGTGTTAATGCAAGAAAAACGACCATTGGCTTTCACTAGTAAAGCTCTATCTGCAAAACATTGGGGGCTATCAACTTATGAGAAGGAGATGATAACAATTGTACATGTAGTTGGAAAGTGGCAATATTATTTGATTGATCATCATTTTCAAATTTACATTGATCATCGTAGTTTGAAATATTTCAAGGGGAAAAGGTTATCCACAGAGGTACAACAAAAGTGAACAACAAAACTCATGGGTTACGATTATGAAATAAAGTATAAGAAGGGTACTGAGAATTCTACAGTTGACGCTCTATCACGACAAATGGAGGGACAATTACTTGTTATCGCCTATCCATACTTAATTGGGTTTAGCAAGTCTAGGCCAAGACTATTTCAGATGAGTCCTTACAAGATTGAAAATTCAAGATCACCCAAATGAAGCCACATAATATATCTTTATAGATGACCTATTGCTATATAAAAATGGGGTTATGCTTGGACCCAATTCTAAATGGCACCAAAATATTTTTTTTGCTACTACATAACTCTCCAAAGGACAATCACTCAGGAATTGATAAAACATGTAAAAGGGTTTCAAGGACAGACCTTTTATTGGAAGGGGATGAAAAATTATGTTAAGCGACATGTAGCCACTTGCGATGTTTGCCAAAGAAATAAGAGTGAGTCTGTCGCTCCTCTTGGCCTTCTCCAATCCTTGTCCATCCCTAAGAAAATCTAGGTTGATATTTCTATGGATTTCATTGAAGGGCTACCACATTTAAATGGGAAAAATATTTTAATGGTGGTGGTTGATCGATTATCCAAGCATGCCCACTTCATTGCAATTACCCATTCCTATACTGCCTCTAAAATTGCTCACTTGTTTATGAAGTATATTTTTAAATTACATGGTATGCCCAATTCAATTGTCAGTGACAAGGATAAGGTTTTCACAAGTGACTTTTGGAAGGAGTTGTTTTATTTGCAAGAATCTGAGTTGTGCATGAGTTCATCATATCAACATTGGTCAGATGGCTAGATAGAAATGGTGAATCACTGTTTAGAGACTTATCTCAAATGTTTCACTGGTCAACAACTGAAAGAGTGGGCTAAATGACTTCCATAGACTGAGTGGTGGTACAATATTACTTTTCATAGCCCAACTGATATGAGCCCCTATGAAGTTGTATATGGTCAGTTGCCTTCTACAGTGCTCTCTTACATCCTGAGGTCTACTAATGTTTATCAGGTAAATGTTGAGTTGAGGGATCTAGATCAAATTCTCTATTTACTTGAGGAAAATCTCCAAGTTGCAAGAGCTAAAGTGAAATAAGCTGACAAACATAGAACAAAACGATCATTTGAAATTGGAGATATGGTTTATTTGCATTTGCAACTATATTGGCAAACTACAGTAGTTATTCGTAGCAATATGAAGCTATCTCATTTTTATGGGCCTTACAAAATTGTGAAAAAGATTTGATCGATTGCTTACAAATTGGAGTTTCTTAGTGGATCCAAAATTCATCCTATTTTTCATGTGTCCAAGTTAAAGAAGCATGTTGGTTCTAAGGTGATAATATATGCTGATTTATCAAAGCTTTCAGAGAATGGTAAACTTCGTATTCAACCGGTGGCAATTTTGGACCAAAAAATGGTCAAGAAAAATAATTAAGTTAAAACTAAGGTATTGGTTCAATGGGCTAACACTGCACCATAAGATGCCACATATGAGTACCAATACAAGTTAATGAAAAAATTTCCAAATTTCCAACCTTGAGCTCAAGGTTGATCCTTTAAAGGGGTGAAATGATGTGTGCCTTCCATCTTTAACAAGATTCTTTTATCTTTCCTTTTATTTTTGTTCTCATTTTCTTTAGTCATTCTTTCCTATTTAGTCTAGAATTTTTTTTTTAATTATAATTTCTTAGTAACCTGGGATTTCCTTATGAAATTGGATTTGAAATCTATATAAAATGTAGATGTCATAAGGTTTCATTATCAAATTAAATACTTTAAGTTGTTATTGGAGGTTAATCACCCTCAAAATGACTATTTAGAGGCTGACATTCTCGAAGCAGTCACTTTTCTCTATTTTATATTTTAATTTTATTTGTTCGATACAAAGGGTTCGTATCATTATACAAATCTCAAAAAGTAATCGAACAATCACCAGACCCATGGGTGCTGATCAATTCTGAGCATGGCGAAGGATTTACCCCAAAAGCACCCCCGCTGACATCGGAGCACTTCCATGGAGTAGTTCCTGGTCCCACGACGCCCTGAAGGTTGATGTTAGAGAGACATATCTTGGTAAAAGGCGAGTCCTTCAGGCCCTGTATTGACCCCGGCTGCCGAACCTTCACACCTGACACATTCTTGATTCTAACCCCACTGACAACCGGGAGAGCATTCATATTGAATTTGTCATCTGGGTGACCCCCAACATCCCCTGCGATCTTAATTCCCTTCCGTACATTCTCCATGTACACATCTGACACAGTAATATTTGTTATGACACCTCCCCTACCAATGTTTGTCTTCAGATGGATGCCAACGCCCATGTTGTAGAGGCTTATGTTCTCAGCCAAGATGTTCTCCACGCCACCAGAGGTTTCACTTCCAATTGCAATTCCAGCAAAAGGTGATGAGCCTGTGATCCGCCGGATGGTAATGCCAGAGCTTTGGCGGCCATAAGCAATACCATACTCATCCCACCCACTCTTCACAGCCACCAGATCATCTCCAGTAGCAATGTAGGAATCCTCTATGCAAACGTTGGAGCTGGAATCTGCATGAGAGAATGTGAACCAACCCATTTCAGGCTATCTTCTAACTTAAATCAGGAGCTTCAAGTTCTTAAATAAAGCAATTAACCGTCTCTCCTAAAACCCTAAGGAGATAGGAGAGGTATGAGTTAATATACTTGTTATATTTCAACACTCCCCCTCAGGAGGGACACTCTTAGACAATTAACGC